>JAFLJL010014583.1:0-5000 GCA_018398815.1 Conus ventricosus | reverse complement strand
CCCTTCCCTCTAACATATCCATGTTTGCCCACACATTGCAGTTGATAGGGTTGTGTGCGTGCGTGAACGCGCGCATGTATTTTGCATGCGTGCGTATCTGTGTATGGACGTATACGTCTGCGAGCGCCCATGGTTGTGGTCGGTGAGTCCAGTGAGCTAACTTGCACACAACACGCTTGCGGCAGCTACAAACATTGTGCCTTTGTTGTACCTTTTAACTCCATTAAAACGGCTGTGACTTTCCCTCAAAACACCATTGTGCAAGAGTAAACTATCCGCAGGAATATGTTAACAACAACAACAACACCAACAACAACAAACTACCATGTTTGTACTTTTCCTGTCTTTCAAAAAAAAACAAAAAAACTTCCAAGATCCCTTGCTTCCTACTCAGCCATTTAACTCTGATACTCCATGCGGTACCCAGTCATCTAGATCACACGAAGATCAGAACGACTGGAGATAAGGCCTAGTGGAGGCCCGATTGTGTGCAACGGAGATATCCATGGTTGTTCTGCGTGCCTAGGGTCTGAATGCGTGCTAGGTGAATCAGTACCGTTACGGTTTCAGGTGGGAGGTATATGGCTATAACTGCTCCATGTGTGTGTGTGTGTGTGTGTGTGTGTGTGTGTGTGTGTGTGTGTGTGTGGGCGCGCGCGTGTGTGTGCGTGTGTGTGCGTGCGTGTGTGTGTGTGTGTGTTGTGCGTGTGTGTGTGGGGGGGGGGGGGGGAGGGGGGCGTGCATTCGTGCGCGCGCTGTGTGTGCAGATGAAATGGTGCTTGAGTATTGACCATAATTTATGCAAATGCATCCTTTTTATGTATAGGATAAATCTTCGATTGAATGTAAATACAACTGCTATTATAGGATCTCATGCCGACATGAAAAATGAAACGCATCAATATAAAGAGGACAGAGAAAAAGAAGTTGTATTTGACTTACATTGTGCTGTGTTGCTTTCCAATGTCTACATAAAATTTAATCAAGGGTACCATGCGTTCAGATTGGAAGACTGGAGTCGAGTATTGAATGGATGCGTTTCTGACGCTACTGCTCAAATTTCCTCGGCAACACCGCAGGTGTCTGTATCTCCTGGGCCTGGTTGGCGCCGAGACGTAGGTACTATGAAAGGCAGGGTACGGTACAGTGCTGTCGTGGAGTCTCAGACCAGGACGGGACTCCAAGGCTACGATGTTTATCTCCCTGACCAATCGTCAGGAAAAGGACACACCAGTGCTGTCTGCCAAGGTTCTCCTTTAACCTCTGTGACTGCCTCTGAAACCTGCACGTGCTTTTCCCCCTTTGCGCTCTCTCTCTCTCTCTCTCTCTCTCTCTCTCTCTCTCTCTCTCTCTCTCTCTCTCTCTCTCTCCTCTCTCTCTCTCTCTCTGTGTCTCTCTCTCTCCCTCTCTCTATCTAGCTAGCTATCTCTCTAGCTATCTATCTCTCTCTCTCTCTTCCCCCTCTCTCTCTCTCTCTCTCTCTCTCTCTGGATAAGTAAGAAGTAAGAAGAATGTCATGCTGGCTGACCTCTGTGGAGTGTTTGATTCGATCGTCTTTTTTCCGGAGAAAAGAAAAATCACGGGGGGGGGGGGGGGGGGGGGGAGTGGGGAGGGGGAGGTCAAGAACAAGAAGGAAAAGCAGAAGAAGTGGAGGAAAGAGGTGAAGAGGAGGTGGGGGGTGGGGGGGTAGACAGGAAATACGGCGGAAAACCGATACTGTCTGACCGCCCTCTCTGAAGCGGTGTGTAGTTGAATCGTCTTTTGCCCGGAACAGAAAAAATCGGTTTAAAAAAAACACACACAAAAGAAATGGAAATAGGAAAGATGTGGGTAACTGGAAAGTGGGAAAGAAGGCGGGCGGGGGGGGGGGGGGGGGGGGAGATATTTTCCCGTGATCTCCTTTTGAAGTTCCTCCACTACATCCTTCTTGACGCGAAAAATTACAGGGGTAACAGAAGGAGAAAAAATAGAAGGAGAAGAAGGAAGGAAGGAGAAGGAAGTAACAGGGAAAAGTAGAAGTAATGGCGGTTGACCTCCTGTTTGGGGGGAGGCCCAGTGAAATCGTCTTTTACACGACACAAATTTTAAAAAGTCTGTAAGGGAAGAAGATAAAGAAGAGCAAAAGGGGAATAAGAGAGGGAGAAGATAAAGAAGAGCAAAAGGGGAATAAGAGAGGGAGAAGATAAAGAAGAGCAAAAGGGGAATAAGACAGGGAGAAGATAAGAAGAGCAAAAGGGGAATTAGAGAGGAAGAAGATAAAGAAGAGCAAAAGGGGAATAAGAGAGGGAGAAGATAAAGAAGAGCAAAAGGGGAATAAGAGAGGAAGAAGATAAAGAAGAGCAAAAGGGGAATCAGAGAGGGAGAAGATAAAGAAGAGCAAACGGGGAATAAGAGAGGGAGAAGATAAAGAAGAGCAAAAGGGGAATAAGAGAGGGAGAGATAAAGAAGAGCAAACGGGGAATCAGAGAGGAGAAGATAAAGAAGAGCAAAAGGGGAATCAGAGAGGGAGAAGATAAAGAAGAGCAAACGGGGAATAAGAGAGGGAGAAGATAAAGAAGAGCAAAAGGGGAATAAGAGAGGGAGAAGATAAAGAAGAGCAATAGGGGAATAAGAGAGGAAGAAGATAAAGAAGAGCAAAAGGGGAATAAGAGAGGAAGAAGATAAAGAAGAGCAAAAGGGGAATAAGAGAGGGAGAAGATAAAGAAGAGCAAAAGGGGAATAAGAGAGGGAGAAGATAAAGAAGAGCAAAGGGGAATAAGAGAGAAAGAAGATAAAGAAGAGCAAAAGGGGAAAAAGAGAGGAAGAAGCGGAGGACAACAGTGGAAGGTAGACAGTGCCAGGAGGACAACAGTGGAAAGGTAGACAGTGCCAGGTGGACAACAGTGGAAAGGTAGACAGTGCCAGGAGGACAACAGTGGAAAGGTAGACAGTGCAGGAGGACACAGTGGAAAGGTAGACAGTGCCAGACCAAGTCCTGATGGAGTTGTCTCAGACGTCTTTTTACAGGAAACAAGGACAACAGTGGAAAGGTAGACAGTGCAGACCAAGTCCTGATGGAGTTGTCTCAGACGTCTTTTTACAGGAAACAAGGACAACAGTGGAAAGGTAGACAGTGCCAGACCAAGTCCTGATGGAGTTGTCTCAGACGTCTTTTTACAGGAAACAAGGACACAGTGAAGGTCGACAGTGCCAGACCAAGTCCTTGATGGAGTTGTCTCAGACGTCTTTTTACAGGAAACAAGGACAACAGTGGAAAGGTCGACAGTGCAGACCAAGTCCTTGATGGAGTGTCTCAGACGTCTTTTTACAGGAAAACAAGGACAAACAGTGGAAAGGTAGACAGTGCCAGACCAAGTCTTGATGGAGTTGTTCAGACGTCTTTTACAGGAAACAGGACAACAGTGGAAAGGTAGACAGTGCAGACCAAGTCCTTGATGGAGTTGTCTCAGACGTCTTTTACAGGAAACGAGGACAACAGTGGAAAGGTAGACAGTGCCAAGACCAAGTCCTGATGGAGTTGTCTCAGACGTCTTTTTACAGGAAACAAGGACAACAGTGGAAAGGTAGACAGTGCCAGACCAAGTCCTTGATGGAGTTGTCTCAGACGTCTTTTTACAGGAACAAGGACAACAGTGGAAAGGTAGACAGTGCCAGACCAAGTCCTTGATGGAGTTGTCTCAGACGTCTTTTTACAGGAAACAAGGACAACAGTGGAAAGGTAGACAGTGCCAGCCCAAAGTCCTTGATGGAGTTGTCTCAGACGTCTTTTTAAGGAAACAAGGACAACAGTGGAAAGGTCGACAGTGCCAGACCAAGTCTTGATGGAGTTGTCTCAGACGTCTTTTTACAGGAAACAAGGACAACAGTGGAAAGGTCGACAGTGCCAGACCAAGTCCTTGATGGAGTTGTCTCAGACGTCTTTTTACAGGAAACAAGGACAACAGTGGAAAGGTCGACAGTGCCAGACAAGTCCTTGATGGAGTTGTCTCAGACGTCTTTTTACAGGAAACAAGGACAACAGTGGAAAGGTAGACAGTGCCAGACCAAGTCCTTGATGGAGTTGTCTCAGACGTCTTTTTACAGGAAACAAGGACAACAGTGGAAAGGTCGACAGTGCCAGACCAAGTCCTTGATGGAGTTGTTCAGACTCTTTTTACAGGAAACAAGGACAACAGTGGAAAGGTCGACAGTGCCAGACCAAGTCCTTGATGGAGTTGTCTCAGACGTCTTTTTACAGGAAACAAGGACAAACAGTGGAAAGGTAGACAGTGCCAGACCAAGTCCTTGATGGAGTTGTCTCAGACGTCTTTTTACAGGAAACAAGGACAACAGTGGAAAGGTAGACAGTGCCAGACCAAGTCCTTGGTGGAGTTGTCTCAGACGTCTTTTACAGGAAACAAGGACAACAGTGGAAAGGTAGACAGTGCCAGACCAAGTCCTGGTGGAGTTGTCTCAGACGTCTTTTTACAGGAAACAAGGACAACAGTGGAAAGGTAGACAGTGCCAGACCAAGTCCTTGATGGAGTTGTCTCAGACGTCTTTTTACAGGAAACAAGGACAACAGTGGAAAGGTAGACAGTGCCAGACCAAGTCCTTGATGGAGTTGTCTCAGACGTCTTTTTACAGGAAACAAGGACAACAGTGGAAAGGTAGACAGTGCCAGACCAAGTCCTTGATGAGTTGTCTCAGACGTTTTTTTTTACAGGAAACAAGGACAACAGTGGAAAGGTAGACAGTGCCAGACCAAGTCCTTGATGGAGTTGTCTCATACGTCTTTTTACAGAAACAAGGACAACAGTGGAAAGTAGACGGGTGCCAGACCAAGTCCTTGTGGATTTGTCTCAGACGTCTTTTTACAGGAAACCAAGGACAACAGGGGAAAGGTAGACAGTGCCAGACCAAGTCCTTGATGGAGTTGTCTCAGACGTCTTTTTACAGGAAACAAGGACAACAGTGGAAAGGTAACAGTGCCAGACCAAGTCCTTGATGGAGTTGTCTCA
>JAFLJL010014582.1:10000-15000 GCA_018398815.1 Conus ventricosus | reverse complement strand
AGACACAGAGAGGAAGAGGATAGGGTAGACCCAGAGAGGAAGAGGATAGGGTAGACACAGAGAGAGGAAGAGGATAGGGTAGATACAGAGAACAAGAGGATAGGGTAGACACAGAGAGCAAGAGGATAGGGTAGACACAGAGAGGAAGAGGATAGGGTAGACACGAGAGCAAGAGGACAGGGTAGACACAGAGAGCAAGAGGATAGCGTAGACACAGAGAGGAAGAGGATTAGGGTAGACACAGAGAGGAAGAGGATTGGGTAGACACAGAGAGAGGAAGAGGATAGGGTAGACACAGAGAGCAAGAGGATAGGGTAGACACAGAGAGCAAGAGGATAGGGTAGCCACAGAGAGCAAGAGGATAGCATAGACACAGAGAGCAAGATGATAGGGTAGACACAGAGAGGTAGAGGATAGGGTAGACACAGACAGCAAGAGGATAGGGTTAGACACAGAGAGGTAGAGGATAGGGTAGACACAGAGAGCAAGAGGATAGGGTAGACACAGAGGGGGTAAAGGATAGGGTAGACACAGAGAGCAAGAGGATAGGGTAGACACAGAGAGGAAGAGGATAGGGTAGACACAGAGAGGAAGAGGATAGGGCAGACACAGAGAGCAAGAGGATAGGGTAGACACAGAGAGAGGAGGAGGATAGGATAGACACAGAGAGAGAAAGAGGATAGGCGAAACACAGAGAGGAAGAGGATAGGGCAGACACAGAGAGGAAGAGGATAGGGTAGACACAGAGAGAGGAAGAGGATAGGGTAGACACAGAGAGGGGAAGAGGATAGGATGAGACACAGAGAGAGGAAGAGGATAGGGTAGACACAGAGAGCAAGAGGATAGCGTGGACACAGAGAGGAAGAGGGTAGGGTTTGACCCCAGAGAGGAAGAGGATAGGATAGACACAGAGAGGAAGAGGGTAGGGTAGACACAGAGAGGAAGAGGATAGGGTAGACACAGAGAGGAAGAGGATAGGGATAGACACAGAGAGGAAGAGGGTAGGGTAGACACAGAGAGGAAGAGGATAGGGTAGACACAGAGAGCAAGAGGATAGGGTAGACACAGAGAGCAAGAGGATAGCGTAGAC
This sequence comes from Conus ventricosus, assembly GCA_018398815.1. NCBI lineage: Eukaryota > Metazoa > Mollusca > Gastropoda > Neogastropoda > Conidae > Conus > Conus ventricosus. Next base: position 13,910 of record JAFLJL010014582.1, on the reverse strand, counting down.
ACAGAGAGCAAGAGGATTGGGTAGACACAGAGAGGTAGAGGATAGGGTAGACCAGAGAGCAAGAGGATAGGGTAGACACAGAGAGGAAGAGGATAGGGTAGACACAGAGAGCAAGAGGATAGGGTTAGACACAAGAGATATCTATGAGATAGGGGAGACACAGAGAGCAAGAGGATAGGGTAGACACAGAGAGGAAGAGGATAGGGTAGACACAGAGAGGAAGAGGACAGGGTAGACACAGGAGGGAAGAGGATAGGGTAGACACAGAGATATCAATGAGATAGGGTAGACACAGAGAGGAAGAGGATAGGGTAGACACAGAGAGGAAGAGGATTAGGGTAGACACAGAGAGGAGAGGATAGGGTTAGACACAGGAGCGAGGAAGAGGATAGGGTAGAACACAGAGAGGAAGAGGACAGCAGAGAGGAAGAGGATAGGGTAGACACAGAGAGAGGAAGAGGGTTAGGGTAGACACAGAGAGGAAGAGGACAGGGTAGACACAGAGAGGAAGAGGATAGGGTAGACACAGAGAGGAAGAGGATAGGGTAGACACAGAGAGGAAGAGGATATGGTAGACACAGAGAGGAAAGAGGATAGGGTAGACACAGAGAGGAAGAGGGTAGGGTAGACACAGAGAGGAAGAGGATAGGGTAGAAAACAGAGAGGAAGAGGATTATGGTAGAAAACAGAGAGGAAAAAGGACAGGGTAGACAGAGAGAGGAAGAGGATAGGGTAGACACAGAGAGGAAGAGGATAGGGTAGACACAGAGAGGAAGAGGATAGGGTATACACAGAGAGGAAGAGGATAGGGTAGACACAGAGAGGAAGAGGATAGGTAGACACAGAGAGAGGAAGAGGATAGGTGAAACACAGAGAGGAAGATGGTAGGGTAGACACAGAGAGGAAGAGGATAGGGTAGACACAGAGAGGAAGATGATAGGGTAGACACAGAGAGAGGAAGAGGGTAGGGTAGACACAGAGAGGAAGGGATAGGGGTAGACACAGAGAGAGGAAGAGGATAAGGTAGACACAGAGAGAGGAAGATGATAGGGTAAAACACAGAGAGAGGAAGAGGATAGGGTAGACACAGAGAGAGGAGGATGATAGGGTAGACACAGAGAGAGGAAGAGGACAGGGTAGACACAGAGAGGAAGATGATAGGGTAGACACAGAGAGGAAGAGGATAGGGTAGACACAGAGAGGAAGATGATAGGGTAGACACAGAGAGAGGAAGAGGATAGGGTAGACACAGAGAGGAAGAGGATAGGTAGACACAGAGAGGAAGAGGATAGGGTAGACACAGAGAGCAAGAGGATAGCGTAGACACAGAGAGGAAGAGGATAGGATAGACACAGAGAGGATGAGGATAGCGTAGACACAGAGAGAGGAAGAGGGTTTGGGTAGACACAGAGAGGAAGAGGATAGCGTAGACACAGAGAGGAAGAGGACAGGGTAGACACAGAGAGAGGAAGAGGACAGGGTAGACACAGAGAGGAAGAGGATAGGGTAGACACAGAGAGAAGAAGAGGATAGGGTAGACACAGAGAGGAAGAGGATAGGGCAGACACAGAGAGAGGAAGAGGATAGGGTAGACACAGAGAGGAAGAGGATAGGGAGACACAGAGAGAGGAAGAGGATAGGGTAGACACAGAGAGGAAGAGGATAGGGAGACACAGAGGGAGGAAGAGGATAGGGTAGACACAGGGAGGAAGTGGATAGGGGAGACACAGAGAGGGAAGAGGATAGGGTAGACACTGAGAGCAGGAGGATAGGGTTTGACACGGAGAGGAAGAGGATAGGGTTAGACACAGAGAGCAAGAGGATAGGGTAGACACAGGGGAGGAAGAGGATAGCGTAGACACAGAGAGCAAGAGGGTAGGGTAGAACAGAGAGCAAGAGGATAGGGTAGACACAGAGAGGAAGAGGATAGGGTAGACACAGAGAGAGGAAGAGGATAGGGTAGACACAGAGAGGAAGAGGATAGGGTAGACACAGAGAGCAAGAGGATAGCGTAGACACGGAGAGGAAGAGGATAGGGTCGACACAGAGAGGAAGAGGATAGGGTAGACACAGAGAGCAAAGAGGATAGGGTAGACACAGAGAGCAAGAGGATAGCGTAGACACAGAGAGCAAGAGGATAGGGTAGACACAGAGAGGTAGAGGATAGGGTAGACACAGAGAACAGAGTATAGGGTAGACACAGAGAGGGTAGAGGATAGGGTAGACACAGAGAGCAAGAGGATAGGGTGTAGACACAGAGAGGTAAAGGATAGGGTAGACACAGAGAGCAAGAGGATAGGGTAGACACAGAGAGGAAGAGGATAGGGTTATACACAGAGAGGAAGAGGATAGGGCAGACACAGAGAGGGGAAGACGATAGGGTAGACACAGAGAGAGGAAGAGGATAGGATAGACAGAGAGAGAGGAAGAGGATAGGTGAAAACAGAGAGAGGAAGGGATAGGGCAGACACAGAGAGGAAGAGGATAGGGCAGACACAGAGAGAGGAAGAGGACAGGGGAGACACAGAGAGAGGAAGAGGATAGGGTAGACACAGAGAGGAAGAGGATAGGGGAGACACAGAGAGAGGAAGAGGATAGGGTAGACACAGGGAGGAAGAGGATAGGGGAGACACAGAGAGAGGAAGAGGATAGGGTAGACACAGAGAGCAAGAGGATAGGGTAGACACAGAGAGGAAGAGGATAGGGTAGACACAGAGAGCAAGAGGATAGGGTAGACACAGGGAGGAAGAGGATAGCGTAGACACAGAGAGCAAGACGATAGGGTAGGGCAAAGTGAGCCAAGAGGATAGGGTAGACACGAGGAGGAAGAGGATAGGGTAGACACAGAGAGGAAGAGGATATGGGTAGACACAGAGAGGAAGAGGATAGGGTAGACCCAGAGAGGAAGAGGATAGGGTTAGACACAGAGAGAGGAAGAGGATAGGGTAGACACAGAGAGCAAGAGGATAGGGTAGACACAGAGAGCAAGAGGATAGGGCAGACACAGAGAGGAAGAGGATAGGGTAGAACAAGAGAGCAAGAGGATAGGGTTAGACACAGAGAGCAAGAGGATAGCGTAGACACAGAGAGGAAGAGGATAGGGTTTGACCAAGAGAGGAAGACAATAGGGTAGACACAGAGAGAGGAAGAGGATAGGGTAGACACAGAGAGCAAGAGGATAGGGTAGACACAGAGAGCAAGAGGATAGGGTAGACACAGGGGAGCAGAGGATAGCGTAGACACAGAGAGCAAGAGGATAGGGTAGACACAGAGAGGTAGAGGATAGGGTAGACACAGAGAGCAAGAGGATAGGGTAGACACAGAGAGGTAGAGGATAGGGTAGACACAGAGAGCAAGAGGATAGGGTAGACACAGAGAGGTAAAGGATTTTGGGTAGACACAGAGAGCAAGAGGATAGGGTAGACACAGAGAGGAAGAGGATAGGGTAGACACAGAGAGAGGAAGAGGATAGGATAGACACAGAGGGGAGGAAGAGGATAGGTGAAACACAGAGAGGAAGAGGATAGGGCAGACACAGAGAGGAAAAGGATAGGGTAGACACAGAGAGAGGAAGAGGATAGGGTAGACACAGAGAGAGGAAGAGGATAGGATAGACACAGAGAGAGGGAAGAGGATGGGTAGACAAGAGAGCAAGAGGATAGCGTAGACACAGAGAGGAAGAGGGTAGGGTAGACACAGAGAGAGGAAGAGGATAGGGTAGACACAGAGAGCAAGAGGATAGGGTAGACACAGAGAGCAAGAGGATAGGGTAGGGCACAGAGAGCAAGAGGATAGCGTAGACACAGAGAGCAAGAGGATAGGGTAGACACAGAGAGGTAGAGGATAGGGTAGACACAGAGAGCAAGAGGATAGGGTAGACACAGAGAGGTAGAGGATAGGGTAGACACAG
>JAFLJL010014582.1:0-5000 GCA_018398815.1 Conus ventricosus | reverse complement strand
GTGTGTGTGTATGTGTGTTGTGTTGTGTTGTGTTGTGTTGTGTTGTGTTGTGTGTGTGTCTTTCTTTCTGCCTGTCTATCTGAACTGTCGCCTCTTTTCTCTATCTGTCTGTCCGTCGTTCTGTCTGTCTGTCTGTGTATCTGTCTATCTGAACTGTCGCCTCTTTCTCTATCTGTTTGTCCGTCGTTCTGTCTGCTGCTGTCTTGGTGTATCTGTCTATCTAAACTGTCGCCTCTTTCTCTATCTGTTTGTCCGTCGTTCTGTCTGTCGTCTGTGTCTGTGTATCTGTCTATCTGAACTGTCGCCTCTTTCTCTATCTGTTTGTCCGTCGTTCTGTCTGTCTGTCTGTGTATCTGTCTATCTGAACTGTCGCCTCTTTCTCTATCTGTTTGTCCGTCGTTCTGTCTGTCTGTCTGTTGTGTGTATCTGTCTATCTGAACTGTCGCCTCTTTCTCTATCTGTTTGTCCGTCGTTCTGTCTGTCTTTTGTGTGTCTGTGTATCTGTCTATCTGAACTGTCGCCTCTTTCTCTATCTGTTTGTCCGTCGTTCTGTCTGTCTGTCTGTGTATCTGTCTATCTGAACTGTCGCCTCTGTGTGTGTGTGTGTTGTGTGTGTGTGTGGTGTGTGTGTGTGTGTGCGTGAGTGTGCGTGCGTCGTGTGAGTGTGTGGGGTGTGTGTGTGCGTGCGTCGTGTGTGTGTATGCATACGTGTGCGCCTCTTCCTCTATCTGTTTGTCAGTCGTTCTGTCTGTCTGTCTGCGTATCTGTCTATCTGAACTGTCGCCTCTTTTTCTATCTGTCTGTCCGTCGTTCTGTCTGTCTCTCTGTCTGTGTGCGTGTGTATCTGTCTATCTGAACTGTCGCCTCTGTCTCTATCTATTTGTCCGTCGTTCTGTTTGTCTGTCTGTCTGTCTGTGTATCTGTCTGTCTGTGTATCTGAACTGTCGCCTCTGTCTCTATCTATCTGTCCGTCTTTCTGTCTGTCTCTCTATCTGCGTGTGTATCTGTCTGTCTGAACTATCGTCTCTATCTCTATCGATCTGTTAGTCTTTCTGTCTGTCTGTCCCTCAGTCAGTCTCTCTGTTTGTCTGAAGAAGGGGGTAAACATATGAGCGTCTGTAGGTTCTTCACATTTTTACACATTTGCAAGGGGTGGTGTGTGTGGATGTGTGTGCGGGTGGGGGGGGGGGGGGGGGGGGGAAGGGGGAGGTCAGCTCATCAGCGAAACACAAAGATTTTTGTTACCCTGCGTTGATGAGATTTTTGTTTTTCTCTTGGTTCTTCGGTTTGCTGCTATGTACTGCAATTTGGATTTTTTTTCCCTGCGTCATTTTGGCGTGCTTGTATACCAGATTTGCTCTGACTTCACACTTGTTGTGCGTGCGTGCGTGCGTGCGTGTGTGCGCGCGCGCGTGTATGTGTGTGTGTGTGTGTGGTGTGTGTGTGTGTGTGTGTGTGTGTGTGTTGTGGATTCGCTATCATTGACTCCTGAAAAGTGTGCATTTTTGTTTTTGCTTCCGTCAAGAGAGAGAGAGAGGAGAGAGAGAGAGAGGATGAGAGAGAGAGAGAGAGAGAGAGAGAGAGAGAAAAGATGAAGGGAAGGGGGGAGAGGAAAATCCTATGTACAACACCCCAGAAAGATGGTGCTTTGTTTTGTTTTTTCATGATTTTATTTCTGAATGATTTTAGAAACAAAAGTTTCTTTTGATGAACAGCTTCATTGTCTTGCTTTGTATGTTGTTCCTTATTTTCAACAGAAGTTCAACACCAGTGCCTGTCCTGATAACAGAAAAGGGAAATCACTCTCGTGGGCAGTGTTAGAATACAGAAAAGGGAAATCACTGTCGTGACAGTTTCCGAATTCAGAAAAGGAAATCACTCTCTGACACTTTCAGAATAACGTCACTTACCATTAGTGTGCCGTCTGTCTGCCTGTCTTTCAGCTCCATATCAGCCTTTCAATGTCTTACATGGTTGGTGTTTTATTTTGTTTTTATGTTCAAATGTTAAAAGAAGGAAGCATACAAGAATGCAAACCCCAACTCGAAAGCAATAAACAAGAAAAGGCGAGGGGATGGAGAGTGGGGTGGGGGGGGGGGGGGGGGGTGGAGGGGAAGGGGAGAGGGAGGGGGTGGGTATCTTTCATTGAACGGACTTCAGGCAGATTTTCATCAGGGGGGTTGACACAGATAAGAGAAACGAGGATTAGATCCTCGTTACTTGAATACACGAGTAAAGGAAAGAAATATAATTTAGGCATCGGGAAGTGCTTCTCCATGAGGTGATTACATATTTTCAGATAGGTTTTCTTCCTTTCCGTCTATTTTGGTGTGCCTCCTCTACCTTCTTCTGATCAGAACCATGCATCGCCAGATTAACCTGTGCTTACCTCCTTTTCTCTTCTTCTTCGTCTTCTTCTTCTTCTTCTTCTTCTTCTTCTTCTTCTTCTGCTTTTTCCTCCTCTTTCTTTTCTTCTTCATCTTCATTCTTCTTTTTTTCTTCTTCTTCTTCTTTTTTCTTCTTCTTCTTCTTCTTCTTCTTCTGTTTTTCCCTCCTCTTCCTCCTCCTTTCTTAGTTTTCATCGTCATCATCATCATCATCATCATCATCATCATCATCATCATCTCATATCATCTTCTTCTGTTCTTCTCTTCTTCTTCTTCTTCTTCTTCTTCTTCTTCTTCTTCTTCTTCTTCTTCTCCACACTCCTCCTTCTCGTGCCCTTCCTCCTCCTCTTCCTCCTCCTCTTCCTCCTCCTCCTCTTCCTCCTATTTCCATCTCCCCTCTCTGGTTCAAATCCAGCTGTTGTGGAGTCATCAGCAAGAGTGGGGGGGGGGGGGGGGGGGGGGGGGGGGGGGGGCGTGACATCTGCTCCCAGTGATAAAGCATTTACCTTCTCGTTGCTTCCGACCAATGGATTTTGGTAAACCAGCCAACCTCGCGATAAGTATCGTCAAGAGACGAACAGAGCAGGCAAGAGACTTCCTTTACGATTGGCGACACACCGAAAATTAATGCGCCAGGGCCTTGCTTAAGGATTCGATATTTATAGACTGGCGCAATGAGATTGTATTGAGAATGTTGTATTTGCCTGAAAGTATATTCTTCTTGTTTTCTTTCCTATGGCCATCAAGGTTACAAGCCAGGTGGTTCCAAGCAGACAGAAATCAAAGGGATGGGAACTATTTGGGGTCATCCCCCTGGCGCAAAGATAGGGTCACGGGTGAGTGCAAAGGCCTGATATGTGACGTCAAACTGAGGGGAGGGTCCTGTATCTGTGAAATCATCGGTGGAAAATCTCCCGAAACAAGGGGAATAATTGGTGGGGTTGTTCTTTTAATCAGTTTATCTATTTAACGTTAAATGCTGGCTCAAACTTATGGTGGACCTCAAAACGCTGAAATGGAGTTATATAGTGATATAGTGCAAATGCTAATGAAGACGTGTGGCCTTGACGACCGATCCACCAATGGAGCAAGGGTTGCCTCCTTCGTCGTCGTCGTTGTCTCCGGTCCTAACGTTCACTTTCCTTCCTCTAGAGTCAGATGGTCGTTTTAGTGAGTGGTGCTCTTCTTCCTCCTTTCTGTCTCCTTTCGTTTCTTCTTTATTTCTCTTCTTTCTCCCTTCTTTCTTCCTTCGTTTCTTCTTTATTCTCTACTTTCTCCCTTCTTTTCGCCTTCGTTTCTTCTTTATTTCTCTTCTTTCTCCCTTCTTTTCACCTCCGTTTCTTCTTTATGTCTCTCTTTCTCCCTTCTTTTCGCCTCGTTTCTTCTTTACTTCTCTTCTTCTCCCTTCTTTTCACCTTCGTTCTTCTTTAGTCTCTTTCTCCCTTCTTTTCACCTTCGTTTCTTCTTTATGTCTCTACTTTCTCCCTTCTTTTCGCCTTCGTTTCTTCTTTATGTCTCTCTTTCTCCCTTCTTTTCACCTTCGTTTCTTCTTTATGTCTTTCTTTCTCCCTTCTTTTCACCTTCGTTTCTTCTTTATGTCTCTACTTTCTCCCTTCTTTCGCCTTCGTTTCTTCTTTATGTCTCTTCTTTCTCCCTTCTTTTCGCCTTCGTTTCTTCTTTATTCTCTACTTTCTCCCTTCTTTTCGCCTTCGTTTCTTCTTTACTTCTCTTCTTTCTCCCTTCTTTTCACCTTCGTTTCTTCTTTATGTCTCTTCTTTCTCCCTTCTTTTCACCTTCGTTTCTTCTTATGTCTCTACTTTCTCCCTTCTTTTCGCCTTGTTTCTTCTTTATTCTCTTCTTTCTCCCTTCTTTTCACTCGTTTCTTCTTTATGTTTTCTACTTTCTCCTTCTTTTCGCCTTCGTTTTCTTCTTTACTTCTCTTCTTTCTCCCTTCTTTTCCCTTCGTTTCTTCTTTATGTCTCTTCTTTCTCCTTCTTTCACCTCGTTTCTTCTTTATGTTCTACTTTCTCCCTTCTTTCCCTTCGTTTCTTCTTTATGTCTCTACTTTCCCCTTCTTTTCCCTTCGTTTCTTCTTTATTCTCTACTTTCTCCCTTCTTTTCGCCTTCGTTTCTTCTTTATTCTCTTCTTTCTCCCTTCTTTTCACCTTCGTGTTCTTCTTTACTTTCTCTTCTTTCCCCTTCTTTTCACCTTTGTTTCTTCTTTACTTTCTCTTCTTTCTCCCTTCTTTTCGCCTTGTTTCTTCTTTATTTCTCTACTTTCTCCCTTCTTTTCGCCTTCGTTTCTTCTTTATTTCTCTTCTTTCTCCTTCTGTCTTCCTTCGTTTCTTCTTTATTTCTCTTCTTTCTTTCTTTCACCTTGTTCTCTTATTCTCTCTTTCTCCCTTCTGTTTCCTTGTTTTCTTTATTTCTCTTCTTTCTCTTTCCTTTCACCTTTGTGTCGTCTTTATGTCTCTTCTTTCTCCCTCTTCCTTCGTTTCTTCTTTATTTCTCTTTTTTCCTTTTTTCCTTCGTTCTCTTTATTTCTCTTCTTTCTCGCCTTTTATTTTTCCTTCCTTTCTTCTTCTATTTCTCTTCTTTCTCCTTCTTCTTCTT
>JAFLJL010014581.1:0-10194 GCA_018398815.1 Conus ventricosus | reverse complement strand
GATCCATAACACCAATTACATTTGTATACAGGCGTTTATGCAGAAGAAATGAGCAGTGGATGAAAAAAAAAAAGCAATGCAAGTAAACTGTTCCTCTAGCATTATGACAGTTACATTAGCGAGATTTTGGGGGAAAATATGGGGGAGGAGCAGGTGGGTGGGGGGTGGGAAGAATGGAAGATGGAGATGAGGGTAATAAGTGTAACCCTTTCACGCCGCGACTTGTGGAAAGAACAGAGACGAAAAAGAGGATGCTGGGTATAGAGATGTTAACCTTTTCACTGCTGCCGACGTGGTAGGAAGAATCGAGAGGAAAAACTGGGAGTAGAAATGCAAATCACAACAAACACATGTTCATTCGCTTCAGTGACAAACTGTAACATCCTAGTGATAGGATGGAGCCTATTTGCTCATGTTAACAAGTGTCACTGCCTCTCTCGCCTTGTTTCTATGGGGCCCGTGTTACTTTGATGGAGCCTTAGCTCATGTTACAAGTGTCACTGCCTCCTCTCACCTTGTTTCCTATGGGACAGTGTTACTTTGTTCGGGTGGAGCAATACCCCCTTTCAGGTTTACACCAAGTATAGCTACCATTCTTCAAATCTGTTGATAATGACGTACAGTTAGTTAGCTCTAGAAGTCAAAGGGTTAATCTTTTACTGATTCATACCCGGACCACCTATTAACCCATTTGAAATCATTTTCGTCTTCTGAATGAGACTTTCGGTGGAACTCAGCCTGGTTGGGTTTGTTATCCATTCTATATAACAGGGACAAACCACACTCAGGCATGTGATATACTCAATACTATGAAGAAATCGTCAAATTCTAATCGCCTCCTAAGGCAACAGTGGATGGTAAAACAAGGCTGTGTGCAACATATACACACGTTTTGTTCGGGGCTGTCTTCATCCCTGGATTGCAATACCTGAAACGAGGAAATCCTAGAATACCAAACCACACTTTAAACAGGTCGAGTTCGGGGTTTTCGAAAGAGGGCTAGTAGTAACAACGTTTTTTGAATTGATGGAAATCGCCCTGATACGGCTGTGAACGACTATGTTTTGTTTGGTTGTTGTTTTTGGGTTTGGGTTTGGGTTTGGGTTTTTTTTTTTTTTTTTTTTTTTTGTTGTTGGTTTCTTTCGGTTTTTTTTTGTGTTTTTTTTTTGGGGGGGGGGGGGGGGGGGGGGGCGGGGGAGGGGGGGAAGTCAGGTCTGAAAAAACTTTGTCCTTGGGATTGAATTTCAAAAATTAGTTCAGTGGGTAGATGTCAACAAGGATTGTAGATCTACGCATGGTTGTGGAATCCTCGTATTTCTACAGTATTTTAGGGGCACAGGGGTTTCCGAGTGAAAAGCCTTGCAGACGACAGGGATTTAAAAGGGGGGTTCATGTCGATTGTGTCTGCACATAAAAATTAAAAAAAACCTGGGGCTGTGCCAACGTCAGAGGCATGCCTTCAGGACTGACCTGTGCTGTGTGTTTGTTTTAACGAGGGCTGCCCTTCTGAGAGATGTTACTTCTAGGGTTTTCACTTGTAGAAAAACCCATGGCGGTTGAGGCGTCATTTGCTGTTGTGGACTCGGACCTGTTAAAACTTGCCTTTCCGGGTGGCTATGCCGCCATGCTGTGTTGTGTGGTTTTTTCACATGTCATCAGTGACTACTTGAAAGGCGTGGGGAGGAAAAGGGAAGTTTTTTTTTCTTCGTTTGTGTTGGGTTGGTTTTGGGTTTGGGTTTGGGTGGCTGGCTGGTTGGCTGGTTGGTTGGTTGGTTGGTTGGTTGGTAGGCGGTTGGTTGGGTTTGGGTTTGGTTTGGGTTTGGGTGGTTGTTTGGTTGGTTGGTTGGTAGGCTGTTGGTTGGTTGGTTGTTGGTAGGCTGTTTGTTGGTTTGGTTGGCTGGTTGGTTGGGCTGGTTGTTTGGTTGGGTTGGCTGGTGGTCGGTTGGTTGGTTGTTGGTAGACTGTTGGTTGGTTGGTTGGTTGGCTGGTTGTTTGGTTGGTTGGTTGGTAGGTGGTTTGTTGGTTGTTAGTTGGTAGGTGTTGGTTGGTTGGTTTTGGTTGGGTTGGTTTTGGGTTTGGGTTTGGATGTGTTGGTTGGCTGGTTGGGTTTGGTTGGTTGGGTGGTTGGTTGGTTGGTTGGTTGGATGGTTGGTTGGGTGGTTGGTTGGTTGGTTGGCTGGTTGGTCGGTTGGTTGGTTGGGTTTGGGAGGCTGTTGGTTGGTTGGTTGGTTGGTTGGCTGGGTTGGGTTTTTGGGTTTGGTTGGTTTTTTTGGTTGGCTGGTTGTTTGGTTGGGTGGTTGTTTGGTTGGTTGGCTGGTTGGTTTTGTTTTCGTTCGTTCGTTCGTTTGTTTCTTTGTTTTCCGCACACGAATGTGGGCTAATCACAGAGGCAGGATGTGGGCTAATCAACAGAGGCAGGATGTGGGCTAATCAAACGAGGCAGGATGTGGGCTAATCAACAGAGGCAGGATGTGGGCTAATCAACAGTGGCGGATGTGGGCTAATCAAACAGAGGCAGGATGTGGGGTAATCAACAGAGGCAGGATGTGGGCTAATCAACAGAGGCAGGATGTGGGTAATCAACAGAGGCAGGATGTGGGCTAATCAACAGAGGCAGGATGGGGGGCTAATCAACAGAGGCAGGATGTGGGCTAATCAACAGGGGGCCCGAATGTGGGCTAATCAACAGAGGCAGGATGTGGGCTAATCAACAGAGGCAGGATGTGGGCTAATCAACAGAGGCAGGTTTTGGCTAATCAACAGAGGCAGGATGTGGGCTATCAACAGAGGCAGGATGTGGGGTAATCAACAGAGGCAGGATGTGGGCTAATCAACGAGGCGGATGTGGGTAACAACAGAGGCAGGATGTGGCTAATCAACAGAGGCAGGATGTGGGTAAACAACAGAGGCAGGGATGTGGGCTAATCAACAGAGGCGGATGTGGGCTAATCAACAGAGGCAGGATGTGGGGTAATCAACAGAGGCAGAATGTGGGCTAATCAACAGAGGCAGGATGTGGGCTAATCAACAGAGGCAGGATGTGGGCTAATCAACAGAGGCAGGTGTGGGCTATCAACAGAGGAGGATGTGGGCTAATCAACAGAGGCAGATGTGGGCTAATCAACAAAAGGCAGGATGTGGGCTAATCAAAAGAGGCAGAATGTGGCTAATCAACAGAGGCAGGATGTGGGCTAATCAACAGAGGCAGAATTGGGCTAATCAACAGAGGCAGGATGTGGGCTAATCAACAGAGGCAGGATGTGGGCTAATCAACAGAGGCAGGATGTGGGCTAATCAACAGAGGCAGGATGTGGGCTAATCAACAGAGGCAGGATGTGGGCTATTCAACAGAGGCGAATGTGGGCTAATCAACAGACGCAGATGTTGGCTTAAGCAACAGAGGCAGAATGTGGCCTAATCAAAAGAGGCAGGATGTGGGCTAATCAACAGAGGCAGAATGTGGGTAATCAACAGAGGGAGAATGTGGGCTAATCAACAGAGGAGGATGTGGGCTAATCAACAGAGGCAGAATCTGGGCTAATCAACAGAAGCAGAATGTGGGCTAATCAACAGAGGCAGGATGGGGGGCTAATCAACAGAGGCAGGATGTGGGCTAATCAAGAGGCAGAATGTGGGCTAATCAACAGAGGTAGGATGTGGGCTAATCAACAGAGGCAGAATGTGGGCTAATTTAACAGAGGGAAAAATGTGGGCTAATCAACAGAGGCAGGATGTGGGGGTAATCAACAGAGGCAGGATGTGGGCTAATCAACAGAGGCAGGATGTGGGCTAATCAAAAGAGGCAGGGAAAGTGGGCTAATCAACAGAGGCAGGTGTGGGGTAATCAACAGAGGCAGGATGTGGGCTAATCAACAGAGGGAGGATGTGGGCTAATCAACAGGGGGCAGGATGTGGGTAAACAACAGAGGCAGGATGTGGGCTAATCAACAGAGGCAGGATGTGGGCTAAATCAACAGAGGCAGAATGGGGCTAATCAACAGAGGCAGGGGTGTGGGCTAATCAACAGAGGCGGATGTGGGCTAATCAAAAAGAGGCAGGATGTGGGCTAATAACCCGAGGCAGAATGGGGGGCTAATCAACAGAGGCAGGATTTTGGTCTAATCAACAGAGGCAGAAAGTGGGCTAATCAACAGAGGGAGGTGTGGGCTAATCAACAGAGGCAGAATGTTTGGGGTAATCAACAGAGGCATGATGTGGGTAATCAACAGAGGCAGGTGTGGGCTAATCAACAGAGGCAGGATGTGGGCTAATCAACAGAGGCAGGATGTGGGCTAATCAACGAGGCAGGATGGGGCTAATCAACAGAGGCAAAAATGTGGGCTAATCAACAGAGGCAGGTTTTGGGCTAATCAACAGAGGCAGGATGTGGGCTAATCAACAGAGGCAGGATGTGGGCTAATCAACAGAGGCAGGGTGTGGGTAATCAACAGAGGCAGGATGTGGGCTATTTAACAGAGGCAGAATGTGGATAAATCAACAGAGCGGATGTGGGCTAATCAAAAAGAGGCAGAATGTGGGCTAATCAACAGACGCAGAATGTTGGGGTAATCAACAGAGGCAGAATTTGGGGTAATCAACAGAGGCAGAATTGGGCTAATCAACAGAGGCACAATGTGGGCTAATCAACAGAGGCAGAATGTGGGCTAATCAACAGAGGCGGATGTGGGCTAATTTAACAGAGGCAGGATTGGCTAATCAACAGGGCAGAATGTGGGCTAATCAACAGAGGCAGGATGTGGGCTAATCAACAGAGGCAGGATGTGGGCTAATCAACAGAGGCAGAATGTGGGCTAATCAAAGAGGGAGGATGTGGGCTAATCAACAGAGGGAGAATGTGGGCTAATCAACAGAGGCAGGATGTGGGCTACTCAACAGAGGCAGAATGTGGGCTAATCACAGAGGCAGGATGTGGGCTAATCAACAGGAGGCAGAATGTGGGCTAATCAACAGAGGGAGGATGTGGACTAATCAACAGAGGAAGATTGTGGGGTATAAACAGAGGCAGGTGTGGGCTAATCAACAGAGGCAGAATGTGGGCTAATCAACAGAGGCAGGATGTGGGCTATATAACAGAGGCAGAAAGTGGGCTAATCAACAGAGGCAGGATGTGGGCTAATCAACAGAGCAGAATGTGGCCCAATCAACAGAGGCAGGATGTGCGCTAATCAACAGAGGCAGGATGTGGGCTAATCAACAGAGGCAGGATGTGGGTAATCAACAGAGGCAGAATGTGGGCTAATCAACAGAGGCAGGATGTGGGCTAAACAAAGAGGCAGGATGTGGGCTAATCAACAGAGGGGGATGTGGGGTAATCAACAGAGGCAGAATGTGGGCTAATCAAAAGAGGCAGGATGTGGGCTAATCAACAGAGGCAGAATGGTGGGGTAATCAAACAGAGGCAGGATGGGGCTAATCAACAGAGGCAGAATGTGGGCTAAACAACAGAGGCAGGATGTGGGCTTTAAACAACCGAAAGGGAGGATGTGGGCTAATTCAAAAGAGGCAGGATGTGGGCTAATCAACAGAGGCAGGATGTGGGTAATCAACAGAGGGAGGATGTGGGCTAATCAACAGAGGCAGGATGTGGGCTAATCAACAGAGGCAGAATGTGGACTAATCACAGAGGCAGGATGTGGGCTAATCAAACAGAGGCAGGATGTGGGCTAATCAACAGAGGCAGGATGTGGGCTAATCAACGAGGCAGAATGTGGGCTAATCAACGAGGCAGGATGTGGGCTAATCAACAGAGGCAGAATGTGGGCTAATCAACAGAGGCAGGATGTGGGCTAATCAGCAGAGGCAGAATGTGGGCTAATCAACAGAGCAGAATGGGGGGCTAATCAACAGAGGAGGATGTGGGCTAATCAACAGAGGCAGGATGTGGGCTAATAACAGAGGCAGGATGTGGGCTAATCAACAGAGGCAGGGTGTGGGCTAATCAACAGAGGCAGGATGTGGGCTAATCAACAGAGGCAGGATGTGGGCTAATCAACAGAGGCAGGATGTGGGCTAATCAACAGAGGCAGGATGTGGGCTAATCAACAGAGGCAGGATGTGGGGTAATCAAAAGAGGAGGATGTGGGCTAATCAACAGAGGCAGAATGTGGGCTAATCAACAGAGGCGAAATGTGGGCTAATCAACAGAGGCTGGTGTGGGCTAATCAACAGAGGCAGACTGTGTGCTAATCAACAGAGGCAGGATGTGGGCTAATCAAAAGAGGCAGAATGTGGGCTAATCAAAAAGAGAAAATGTGGGCTAATCAACAGAGGGGATGTGGGCTAATCAACAGAGGCAGGTGTGGGCTAATCAACGAGGGAGGATGTGGCTAATCAACAGAGGCAGAATGTGGGCTAATCAACAGAGGCGGATGGGGCTAATCAACAGAGGCAGGATGTGGGCTAATCAACAGAGGCAGAATGTGGGCTAATCAAAAGAGGCAGGATGTGGGTAATCAACGAGGCAGGATGTGGGTATCAACAGAGGCAGGATGTGGGCTAATCAACGAGGCAGAATGTGGGCTAATCAACAGAGGCAGGATGTGGGCTAATCAACAGAGGCAGATGTGGGCTAATAAAAAGAGGCAGGATGTGGGCTAATCAAAAAGAGGCAGGATGTGGGCTAATCAACAGAGGCAGGTGTGGGCTAATCAACAGAGGCAGGATGTGGGCTAATCAAAAGAGGCGGATGTGGGCTATCAACAGAGGAGGATGTGGCCTAATCAAAAAGAGGCAGGTGTGGGCTAATCAACAGAGGCAGGATGTGGGCTAATCAACAGAGGCAGGAGTGTGGGCTAATCAACAGAGGCAGAATGTGGGCTAATCAACAGAGGCAAGATGTGGGCTAATTTAACAGAGGCAGAATGTGGGCTAATCACAGAGGCAGGATGTGGGCTAATCAACAGAGGCAGGATGTGGGCTAATCAAAAGAGGCAGGATTTTGGGCTAATCAACAGAGGCAGGATGTGGGCTAATCAACAGAGGCAGAATGTGGGCTAATTTAACAGAGGCGAATGTTTTTGGGTAATCAACAGAGGCAGATGTGGGCTAATCAACAGAGGCAGGATGTGGGCTAATCAACAGAGGCAGAATGTGTGCTAATCAACAGAGGCAGAATGTGGGCTAATCAACAGAGGCAGGATGTGGGCGAATCAAAAAGAGGCAGGATGTGGGCTAATCAACAGGGCAGGATGTGGCTAATCAACAGAGGCAGAATGTGAGCTAATCAACAGAGGCCCCGAATGTGGGGTAATCAACAGAGGCAGGATGTGGGCTAATCAACAGAGGCAGAATGGGGCTAATCAACAGAGGCAGGATGTGGGCTAATCAACAGAGGCAGGGTGTGGGCTAATCAACAGAGGCAGGTGTGGGCTAATAACAGAGGCAGGATGTGGGCTAATCAACAGAGGAAAGGGTGTGGGCTAATCAACGAGGCAGGATGTGGGCTAATCAACAGAGGCAGGATGTGGGCTAATCAACAGGGAGGATGTGGGGTAATCAACAGAGGCAGGTGTGGGCTAATCAACAGAGGAGGATGTGGGCTAATCAACAGAGGCAGAATGTGGGCTAATCAACAGAGGCAGGATGTGGGCTAATCAACAGAGGCAGGATGTGGGCTAATCAACAGAGGCAGGATGTGGGCTAATCAACAGAGGGAGAATGTGGGGGTAATCAACAGAGGCAAGATGTGGGCTAATCAACAGAGGCAGAATGTGGGCTAATCAACAGAGGCAGGATGTGGGCTAATCAACAGAGGCAGGATGTGGGCTAATTTAACAGGGCAGGGTGTGGGCTAATCAACAGAGGAGGATGTGGGCTAATCAACAGAGGCAGAATGTGGGCTAATCAACAGAGGCAGAATGTTGGCTAATCAACAGAGGCAGAATGTGGGCTAATCAACAGAGGCAGGATGTGGGTAATCAACAGAGGCAGAATGTGTGCTAATCAACAGAGGCAAATGTGGGCTAATCAAACAGAGGCAGGATGTGGGCTAATCAACAGAGGCAGGATGTGGGCTAATCAACAGAGGCAGAATGTGGGCTAATCAAAGAGGCAGAATGTGGCTAATCAACAGAGGCAGGATGTGGGCTAATCAACAGAGGCAGAATGTGGGCTAATCAACAGAGGCAGAATGTGGGCTAATCAACAGATGCAGGATGTGGGCTAATCAAAAAGAGGCAGGATGTGGGCTACAACAGAGGCAGGATGTGGGCTAATCACGAGGCAGGATGTGGCTATTCAACAGAGACAGGATGTGGGCTAATCAACGAGGCAGGATGGGGGGGCTAATTTAACAGAGGCAGGGTGTGGGTAATCAACAGAGGCAGGATGTGGGTAATCAACAGAGGCAGGATTTTGGGCTAATCAACAGAGGGAGGATGTGGGCTAATCAACAGAGGCAGAATGTGGGCTAATCAACACAGTACAGAGGCAGGATGGGGCTAATCAACAGAGGCAGAAAGTGGGCTAATCAACAGATGGCAGGATATGGGCTAATCAACAGAGGCAGAATGTGGGCTAATCAACAGAGGCAGAATGTTTGGGTAATCAACAGAGGCAGGAGTGGGCTAATCAACAGAGGCAGGATGTGGGCTTATCAACAGAGGCAGGATGTGGCAAAACAACAGAGGCAGAATGTGGGCTAATCAACAGAGGGAGAATGTGGGCTAATCAAAAAGAGGCAGAATGTGGGGTAAGCAACAGAGGCAGAATGTGGGCTAAGCAACAGAGGCAAAAAATGTGGGCTAATCAACAGAGGCAGAATGTGGGCTAATCAACGAGGCAGAATTTTGGGCTAATCAAAAAGAGGCAGGGGTGTGGGCTAAAACAACAGAGGCAGAATGTGGGCTAATCAACAGAGGCAGGATGTGGGCTAATCAACAGAGGCATGATGTGGTAAATCAACAGAGGCAGGTTTTGGGCTAATCAACAGAGGCGGGAAAGGGGCTAATCAACAGAGGCAGAATGTGGGCTAATCAACAGAGGCAGGATGTGGGCTAATCAACAGAGGCAGGATTTTGGGCTAATCAAAAGGCAGATGTGGGCTAATCAACAGAGGCAGGATGTGGGCTAATCAAAAGAGGCAGGATGTGGGCTATTCAGCAGAGGCAGGATGTGGACTAATCAACAGAGGCAGGATGTGGGCTAATCAACAGAGGCAGGATGTGGGCTAATCAACAGAGGCAGGATGTGGGGGTAATCACAAGGCAGGTGTGGGCTAATCAACAGAGGCAAAGGGTGTGGGGTAATCAAAAAGAGGGGAGATGTGGGCTAATCAACAGATGCAGGATGTGGGCTAATCAACAGAGGCAGAATGTGGGCTAATCAACAGAGGCAGGATGTGGGCTAATCAACAAAGGCAGAATGTGGGCTAATCAACAGAGGCAGGATGTGGGCTAATCAAAGAGGCAGAATGTGGGCTAATCAACAGAGGCAGGATGTGGGCTAACCAACAGAGGCAGAATATGGGCTAATCAACAGAGGCGAATGTGGGCTAATCAACAGAGGAGGATGTGGGCTAATCAACAGAGGCAGAATGTGGGCTAATCAAACAGAGGCAGAAAAGTGGGCTAATCAACAGAGGCAGAATGTGGGCTAATCACAGAGGCAGGATGTGGGCTAATCAACAGAGGCAGAATGTGGGCTAATCAAAAGATGCAGGATATGGGCTAATCAACAGAAAGGGAGGATGTGGGCTAATCAACAGAGGCAGGATGTGGCTAATCAACAGAGGCAGGATGTGGGCTAATCAACAGAGGCAGAATGTGGGCTAATCAACAGAGGCAGGTGTGGGCTAATCAACAGAGGCAGAATGTGGGTAATCAACAGAGGCAGAATGTGGGCTAATCAACAGAGGCAGAATGTGGGCTAATCAACAGAGGCGATTGTGGGCTAATCAACGAGGCAGGATGTGGCTAATCAACAGAGGCAGGATGTGGGCTAATCAACGAGGCAGGATGGGGCTAATCAACAGAGGGAGAATGTGGGCTAATCAACAGAGGCAGAATGTGGGCTAATAACAGAGGCAGAATGTGGGCTAAGCAACAGAGGCAATGTGGGCTAATCAACAGAGGCAGAATGTGGCTAATCAACAGAGGCAGAATGTGGGCTAATCAACAGAGCAGAATGTGGGCTAATCAACAGAGGCAGGTGTCACGGAGAGCTGCCTGAACACGC
>JAFLJL010014580.1:22004-89490 GCA_018398815.1 Conus ventricosus | reverse complement strand
GGAAAATGTCTTTAACCAGTGGTGTTTGTCATGTTCAATATAATGGTCAGGATCATTTTCCTTTCTCAACATTTCTGATTCACAGCTGTGTGAAAGGAAGGAAGCCAGAAACTAGAAAGCTTTCTTCAGGCATTTTCCCCACGGAGTTCTTAGGGTTTTCATTGGCCCAGTATAGTCGAAACATAGAAGCAGTTTTTTTGGTCACCAAGTCCTTACATGCAGTGCTGATTGCCCATTGTAGTATGCCTCTAGATAGTGAAACACATGGAAGTTGTGTTTTTTCCAGCAATCTGGTGTGCAGTTTTGATTGCCCAGTGTAGTATGTATACCCAGGGAAGCAATTTTTTTTCCCCAACAATCTTGAGTGCACTTTTGGTTTGCCCATTGTATGGTTCACCCATTGAAGTGGTGGTGGTGTTTTTTTCCCCAGCTGTCTTATGTGCAGTTTTGGCCATTGTAGTATAGTGCACTGTGTTCTCCAGCAGCCTTGTGAGCAGTTTTGACTGGCTATTATAGTATGGAGGAGAACAGGGAAACCTTCATTCTGGCTCACTTGCTCCTCCACCGAGTTTTTGGGTGAAAGTGGCCTAAAAGCCGCCTTTTCCTGTGGCGGAAGAGAGAGAAATCACCGGCAACCCTGACAAAACCCGTTAAGGTCAAGTTGCCCTCAGAACAGACAGACAGACAGAGAAGAGAGAGACAGAGAGACAGACAGAGAGGCGCCCATGCACACACTCACACACACTAAGACACACACAGGCACACTAACACACACACACACACACACACTCTTTCTCTTTCTCTTTCTCTCTCTCTCAGTTAAATGTCATAAAATCCGCACACTTCTCTGACTAATTTCCACCTACAAACTTTGTACACAGACAGGCAGACACGGGCTGAAACCTAATCACTTAATTTACGGCTCGCGGCAGTTTGCAGCCAGAGCGCCTAGCCTGCGCTGTGTAAACGAAGCACACTCGGCTGGGTTGCACCACATTGCGTCAGAAAATGATTTGGAAAATTATAGATTGCCAAGTCGACACCCCGCATTGAGGCTGTCACGCGACACGACCGGGTTTGCTTGCTAGGACTCTCGGGAAAGAAGGTTGTGTGTTTTGACTGCGCTCTTGTGTGACCACTGTGTTTTAATTGTGTTATTTTAAAATGGCTAAAACGTTACTGAAGAACAGGTTTGTGCATTCGAGACCATAAGTTTTACTTTAACTGTATGTTAGAGTATTTGTTGAAAGATTAGGCGAAGCAGTGTTGTGAAACCGGAGAGATTGTTTTTCTAGAAAACGAAAAAGTGAACTAACTGCTTTGGAAATGAACGACTATCTTAAAGGTTTGTTGGTTCAAGGAAATGAAACAAGGTGTAGCCAGTTTTGATACGTGTTGACTATTGATGAGATGGCTCCTTATTTAATAAATGGCGCTGCATTGTTGAAAGTTGGCCGTAGCAAAACAAACCATCACGCGTTGATTGTTGGGAGCTGGCTTGAGACAGCTAAAGCCATGTTTAAAAAACATGGCGTTCATTTTCTTAAGGCTGAGGTAAAACACGGCTGATTCGTATGCTAAAAAAACTTATATTTGAAACATTTTTGCTGTTCCTCCCAAGTAAAAAATGTTCTTAGTTTGTATCAGACTTGATTGATTGTTAACTACAGATTCAGTGTTCATGTGGCAGCGCTGATCTGTGTATTAAGATGTGTATACTTTTCTACTTTTTTAATTCTAACCAGTTTATCTGCCTTCAAGTGTGCCCTTATGCAACTGAATGGCGATTTTTTAATGTTTGGCAAACAAACTAGATAGGGTTAGGGCAGACCTTAGTACATCACGCTACTAGTATGGAGAGGAGTAGTGTGTGGCCGGCACTATCTTCATATAAATGCTCCAAATATACAATGACGGATGTACTACTACTGGCGATTTAGAGCCGCCATAATTGCTGTAACATCTGCTAAAGCAAGTTGCAAGCGTCCTACCACTGACGTAAGATCTATTTTTAGATACCGCTCATGCAGGAGCGGTTGGGTTTTGTTTAGAGTTGGCTGCTTTAGCAACAGTGCGCGCGACTGTAAGACCACTGCAGTCCTACCACTGACGTAAGATCTATTTTTAGATACCGCTCATGCAGGAGCGGTCGGGGTTGTTTAGAGTTGGCTGCTTTAGCAACAGTGCGCGCGACTGTAAGACCAGTGCAGGCCTACTACTGACGTAAGATCTATTTTTAGATACCGCTCATGCAGGAGCGGTCGGGTTTGTTTAGAGTTGACTGCCTTGAATTTCCGCCATAGCACTTCACGACTTTGTATATATTGCTGTGATTACTGGCTTCACTGCTTCGCTTCAACGTCCTGCTTCAACTTTTTTGGCTGCCTTCGGGCGGCCACAGAATGTACTTTATTCAACTGTCTTGTTTATTAATCAAGCTTTTGATAAATGCACTTGGTGGCTGCTTTGAATAATCTTCAGTTGACAGAGAGACCGGCAGCGTCTTGAATTTACGGCGCTTAAGCGCCAACCATAAAACCTTTCCCATTTCCCTATGCATGCACTTCTTATTTTTTAAATGTTTTGTGCTGTGTGCTGTTATTGTTGTTGTTTTGTGGTTTTACTGATAATAACTATATTATATTCTGAACATTTCGTTTCTTATAAATAATCAAAGGTGCGCGCACACACACGCACGCACGTCCCCCCACCCCCACCCACGCACGCACGTCCCCCCACCCCCACCCCACGCACGCACGTCCCCCCACCCCCACCCACGCACGCACGTCCCCCCACCCCCACCCCACGCACGCACGTCCCCCCCCCCCACCCCACGCACGCACGTCCCCCCACCCCCACCCCACGCACGCACGTCCTCCACCCCACCCCCCTGTGTACACCACACACACTCCTACCCCCAAGTCGCCCCAAGTTCTTAATTAAGTTTTTAATTAAGTCACCCCAAGTTCTTAATTAAGTTTTTATTAAGTTACTTCAAGTTCCTAATAAGTTCTTGATCAAGTAACTTCTAAGTTCTTGATCAAGTTCTTGATAAGTTCTTGATTAAGTCATCCTCTAAGTACAACCAAGTTCTTTATTTAAGTTATCTTATAATTATCAAAAAAATACAATCTATGTTTTTATCTTAAATAGTAAATGCCTATATAGTACACACACGCCTCAAAAAACGCGTCATCGTTGAGGATGTCTTGCTCAGAGTTCTCTGCATAGATCTTAAGGAAGTTCTTACATCCTAAGCAACCGCATTGATTACAATTCTGGTCTATGGAAATGTCTTTTATAGACTCCATGTCTTTATTTATTGACTTTATCATTTTATAATACGCCATGACTATTTTTTATTAAAAAATTTAAAAATTAAGTTCTTAAAAATATTATTGCATTAAATGGATCAAAATGATCTTTTGTTGTTGACGGTTCTGGCGTGCTGTTGTTTTCTGTATTAGTGGTTCAGATTTTTTTG
This sequence comes from Conus ventricosus, assembly GCA_018398815.1. Taxonomy (NCBI): domain Eukaryota; kingdom Metazoa; phylum Mollusca; class Gastropoda; order Neogastropoda; family Conidae; genus Conus; species Conus ventricosus. The sequence continues at coordinate 86,006 of JAFLJL010014580.1, read as the reverse complement.
ATTGCTTTTGTTTTGGCTGCCATTCTTTATATATTTTATAACAGTAATAACCGCCCCAGCAGCAGCAAGGGCGCCAAAAATGGCAACAGTTTTAAGTTCAATATTCCATGAAACTTTGGCGCTGTAGGTCTTGAATCACATGAAGTTTTTATAGCTGGCATTGAATCAACTTGTTCTGGCGTTGGCGGTGTTTATGTTTTCATTATGAGTTATATTCTGTAACATTAATTTTTTTTGTCTGTTCCACTCTGCTAATTTTCTCCTGCTTCAACACGCCCAGGATTTTTAATGGTCTCCACCTGATTCAGCGTTTTTCTGCTGATTTTCTGGCTTGGTTACTTTCTCCACCTGATTCATTGTTTTCTGATTCTGCTGATTTTCCAGCTCGGTCATTTTGAAGGGAAATAAAATCTATATGATTAAAAGTTATTAATTCCCTTGATTAATTGGCGATAACAATGTTCCAAATCTGTAGTATAGATCACATCCTAGAGACTCTAATGACTTTGTTAAAACTGGATCTTGCGTTAAATCATACGTAAGATTTTGTTCAGAATCAATGGGAGCAAATCTACTGACTAGTTTAGTGTACAAACTAAGAACCGTTTTGCCCCACACTTTTCACCATTCTAGACCCCAGCTGCGCTTCATACCTGTTATGATACTTTATAATGTCTTGTGTAGACATCTGTTGAATCTGTTCAATGCTGATTCAGTTCCGAGGAACTGTTTTGTTTTTTCCACATGCTGCCAAAGAATACAGCCTCTCCTTTTTGGGCATAATAGCTTGGTCATCAACTTGGTCATTCATAAGTTCGGGAAGGTTTAGGCCGCCTTGTAGCTGTAGGAGTCATCACTGTTCATGTTTTTTAATAATTATAATTATTTTATTTTATAAAAATGAGCACCGAAAAAACTGTTACCAACCTTGTATACCATTCTGCTGTTATTGGAGGCCTAAGTGTAGGATACTCAATGCTTGGTAAAAGCTTGTAAGAATTAAACCAGCAGATCTTGGCAAACTAGACTTTGAGGATTCAGCAAAGCTGATTGCTATCATTGCAGCTTCGTTTGCTACGAAAGATTTTTCTAGTTAAGCAGGAATAATTCCAGACAATATAAAATATGTAAGAAAAAAATACATTTATAAAAAAATGGCTTCACTCGCAATAATGATAGGCGGCGCTGTGGTGAATGCGCTTGCTTTTAGCGGAAGTAATTTCGCATTTAGTAAACTGCGGGATGACGGCGAGAGAAAAAGACATAACAAAGCTATGGAGGAACTAGCAGCTGCACAAGACGCCTATGAAAAGCAGAGACTTGAGTTTTTTAATTTTTTATTAATGCCCACACTAAAAAAAACAGGGCATGCAGCTTACATATTAAAAAGTTGTTGACCCGGCAAAAAAACAATTTTGATCTATAACGGAAAACCCCAAAGCCGGGACTTGGGCCCCCCCCAAAATTTAGTTTTAACTTTTTTTTAAACCTTTCAAAAAAACAAAAGAGGCAAGAAATCGCTTTTAAATTGTTTTTGGGATGACCGTTGTGTTTTTTGTTGCACTTTAATTTTTGGGCGGGGGAAAAAATTGAAACAAAAAATTATTATTGCCAAAGGTATTGGAAGGGAAAAAAAGAAAATTAAAAAGCTAACCCAAAGGCAGCGGGAAATTTCAGTAAAAACAAACAGCAAAAAAATGGTTATCAAAAAACAAGGGGGATTTGGCAAATTTTTTTAAACCGGCCCCCAAAAGGGGAATACAGGGAACCACATTTTTGTAAATTTACAATCCCGAACGACCCCCCATCAAATGGTTTCTTCTATTTTTTAACCCTCTGATACGATTAGACAAAAAAGTTTTAAAGTACGCACTCACAGTCTTTGACAGGGCCCTTTCCAAGTTTACAAAGGCGGAGCCTTTAAAACCAAAAGGTGCTTCGGCGGGTTTCTTTTTGGCCATAAAAACGAATAAAACCCCGGGGCCCCTTAATTTTTAATCCTCGCAGGATTAAAGTTGAGGAGGGGAAAAAGTTTTTTAAAGGGCCCAAAGGGTGAATCAATTATTTTTAAAAACATAGATTTTACCATTAAAAAGGCATTCCGGATTTTCACAGACACGGTTTTAGTCGAAAATTTTAAAAAAAACCCAGTTAGCGGGAAAGATTTTTTTCCTACCATACACAGAGAGCTGTTGACAACCCTCGCAACCCAGAAGGGGTTGAAGCTGCCCTCAGTTTTGGCGAAAAGGAAATAATGAAAAATTTTTTAAAGGGTTTAAAACCAGTAAAAGAAAATCAAAAAAAAAACAATAAATTTTGCTGAAGGAGGTCTTCACCCGGGAAACAAAAACCGGGTTTGGTTTAAAAGTAAGGTACCTTTTTAACCGGGGGGAAACAGAAAGGGGCACTCGCATCAGGGCAACAAAATCCATTTTGGGAGGTTTGTTTCCATATGAAAAAAAAAGAATTGTAAAGATGAATCCCCCCCCGGGTGTATTATTTACGAGAAAACGGGCCCAACAACAAAAAAACCCAGCTCCTCAAAGATTTTTGTGGGGGAAGAACTGCAAAATAACCCCAAACCAGACACATTTCCCCCGTTTAAATTTAAATTTCGGTTCAAAAGGGGGGGGCCCAATATGATAAAAAAACCCCTGGTTTTTAAAAAAACCCCCGTTTTGTTTTTGGTTCTATCAAAAGGCTTCTTTTTTAAAATTTGTTTTTTGCCCCCAATGTAGATTAGCCCGCTTTTTTAAACTTTGTCATGAGGGGAAAGTCTTTTTGGGCCAAACCCTGTTTCTTTGTAGTTGTCAGGGGAAAATATTTTTAAACCAAAAACGCTGGGGGAGTTTTTCCCCTTTTGGTTCTTAATGATTTTTCCGGGTCAAAATCCTTTTACATTTTTTCCCTTTAAACCCCCACTTACTCCTTGTTTCCCTTTCCGGGAAAAATTTCATCCTTCATCTTTCCTAAAACCTTCTTGTTATAATTAATGTAAAGGCGAGTCTTTGGATAATGGGAAATGTATTTTCCCACCCGGGCTTTTCCCCTTTGGGCCACTTCGGTTTCCATGTTTTTTAAAAGTTTGGTCTTCAGAAAGGGATATCTTTAAAAAAACTTTTTGGGATCTGTAAAAAAGGTTAATTTTTTTCCTGGATCAGGTACGGGGGTTTTTAAAGTAGTCATAAAAAAATTTTCTAACATCAAAAGCTTTGTTAATTCAAAAAACCCAGTAAACCCAATAAAATACGGGGTTTGGTCCAATTTTAACTTTTTTTTTTTTTTTCTTTTTTTTATCCCAAAAGGTGATCATAAAAAATCTTCTAAAGCCCCGGGATAATTTGGTTTGAAGTCAGCTTAATTGTTTTCGTTCTCTTTGGGGTGACTAATCTGACACCTTTGCGCTTTTTGCCGGATTCTCCATATTTTTTTTTTCCAAAAACAGGGTTGTTCTTTCGGGGCTTAAAAAATTTCTTGGGTTTTGGGGCCTTCTGGGTTGGTTTGGGGGGTTCTAAAAATCAAGGGGGGGCTTCTGATGTAAGGGTTTCCATAAAAACCGTTCCTTGGTCAAAAGAAATTATGCATGGACAGGGTTTAAACCCTTTTAAACCATTTTCTTAAATAAAAATTGTAGAACCCTGTAATCAGACTTTAATTTTTTTTGCCTCGAAAGATTGGCCAAGTTTGGGGGGCTCCCCTTGGATCCATCTTTAGACTTTTGCGGGAATGGATATTTCATTTTGCAGGCCCAGGGGTTCATGGGGGTTTTTTAATTTCTAAGTCAATTTTCTAGAAGGTATCCCGCTGTTGATTTGGCGTTAAACTCCCCAACCACTTTAAGGGCCCTTTTTGGAATATTATTCGGATCGCCGCCTGTTTTAACTTTTTTTAAAGTTGCGTAAGGGAAGTGTTTGGGCCCCCTTTTTGCCCACCTTTACAGATTTTTTTGGGCATCTAAAACATGGGGATAGTTGGGGGGATTTTTTAAACTTGGTTTCAGTTTGTCCAATTTTTGTTCTGTTTTTGTTTTAAAAGAAATTGATGCGAGGGCCATACAATTTCCTCCGAAAAAACCGTTTTTAAATCATCGGAATCTTTGGGTTTAAACAGACAAAAAAAATCAACGTACCCCCCAGTAAACGTAAGAAAGGGGCCCAACTCACCCCGGGGCCCGCAAAAAGGGAATGGGGGGGAAACCCGGCTATAATTTTTCATGCAGGCTTCTTTAATTTTAAAAAGACGTCCGCCAACAAACAACATAAAACCCCATAAGTGGGATTTCCATGATAGTCCCCCCACGTTTTCCCAATTTCTAACTTCGCCCCCTTTTCTTGAGATTTTGGGAAATTTCAGAGTAAAATTTTCCTTTTCCCTCTAAGATAAAAAAGGGAACGCCCCCTTTAGGGGGGAAGTGTATCTTCAAAAAACCCTTTTCCCAACTTTTTTCATGTACTCAAAAGGGTAAACGCCCTTCAAAACAAGATTTTGGGGTCAAAATATTCTTCTTTATTGGGCGGACTTTAAGGACATGGCCATGTCTCTAATGACCCCATCATGTTCTGCATAGAGTCTTTGAAAGACATTTTTTTAAAAAGTAAAAACCATTTTCCCTTTTCGGAGGACTGGGGGCAATGCATGAACCCTAAAGGCATCGCCCAAACGGTTTTTCTTTAAAAGGTGGGAGCCCGTAACCCGAAAGGGTTATGAAAAAATACAGCAGTTTCCCAATGGCTTTGGATAAAACCCTTTGTGAAGATTGCATTTTTTTGCCCCGCCCCTTTCGGGAAATTTTCCGCTAAGGTGATCATGGCCCTCTTTTTTTTGGTTTTCCTGCGTCATGAAGGCCTAAACCACAAACCCCAACAATTTTGGGGGCTGAGTCATAGGGTTTTGGTCTTCAGGGGGCTTTTATGTTTTTCAATAAGTTTAGTTATTAAAAAACCAGTCATTGGGCCGTGCGGGGAGCTTTTCTAAAAGTATTCTGCAGCTTTTGGCCCCTATATAATTTTGGTTTTAAAATTAAAGGGCCACCCGCCCTGCCCAACGAAAAAAGCAAATGAACAAATTTGAGTTTACCATTAAGACTGTTTTTGGGAATTTTTTGTGGCGCTGGCCCTTCAAAGGGGAACAATGGGGTGATTCAAAAGTCTGCGTAACAACAAGGGGAATTTTGCCCCGGGTTTTCCAGTTTTTAAAAAACTAACTTTAGACCCGGGGGGGTGGAGGTGAAAATTGGTTTCCGTATTACAGTCTACAAAACTTTTACAATTTTTTCTTATTTTTCGCTTGCGGCTTAAAACAGATGGCATTCTTGTTAAAAAATTTTCTACAAAAAAATTTTTTTTTCCCCTAAATTTTTTAAATTTATGCTTCATTAGTTTTATTTTCATCGTGCGTATCAATGGGGTAATGGGGTGCCCTGCGGGTGAAACATCAGTAGTAAGTCAACAGGGATTTTTGTCTGGTTCGCCAATTTTTGGGGCCTGTTCTTGGCCCCTTTTTTAAATTGGCAGTAATTTTTTTTCCTCACCCAAAGGGGTAACTTTAAAACAGTTTTTGGGTTTTGGGTTTTGTTCTTAAAAAAACCGATAAATGGAACCCACGCTAACGGGAAAAAGGACACCCCACAAAGGGTTAAAGATCATTGATGAAAAGGGGGGGATGTTGGGGCCCCACTTCTCTTTTGTTTTTGCGGATATAATGAAAGCCTTGCGAGAAACCCCCACATAAAACATTTGTTGTCGAATTCTTTATTTTTAGAAACCTGCTCTTTTCCCCGCTCCCAAACCCTCCGAGGCAGTGGAAGAAAGGGACTTGCCAAAAAAATGGGTTTGCTACTTACCCCCCTTTTTTTTAATCAAAATCTCTAAAACTTCGCCCCGCCCAACCAGGGGCCTCTAAATTTTGGTTTTTTCCGCGGCAGGGCCCAAACTTTTGCAAGCAGTTGTCTCCCCAAAAAAAAAAAAACCGGGTGTTAAGTTCGTTATGAAAAAGGGGAATACCCTTGTTTTTTAGTTGAGCCCAGACTTCTAGATTTTCTTCATTTATTTTTTAATGTCGTTTTAAAAAAAAGTTTAACCCAATTACTTTAACTGGGGGGGGTCTATTGTTTTTTTTGGGCCGGGGAACTTGAGAAAAGCAGGGAACAACACTTGCCTTTTCCCTTTTTTGGGGGGTAAAAGGATTTTCTAATAAAATACTTTCAGGGGCTTTTGGTTAAACGCCTTTTCCAAAGCACCCTTAAAAAATTTCTTTCTTCCCCTTCATATTTCTTAGCCGGGTTGAGTTTCTTTTCTAACTAAAAATTTTTATTTAAATTAAAAAAAAATTTTTAAACCAAAAATCAATTTCGAGGGGTTTTTTTTGCGCTTGGACTCAAAAAACAAAGTATAAAAACCCTTCGGTTTTGGTTACGGTGAGCTGTTTAAACAATTTTAAAGGTCTCTTTATTTTTTTTAAGCTTTCCTTTTTTATCTGCTCGGCTTTGGGGGCCTGTTGAGAAAAACTTTTGCCCTTTTGCCTTTTTTTTGAAGATCAAACTTTTTTCTTTGGATTTCATCAAAAGGGCCCTTTGGAAACATTAAATTTTTACCGTGATGTTTGGGGAAAAACTAGCGCTTTTTTTTATTGTCATTTTAAAACGAACTAAGTTTCCCCGTTATTATTTTAAAACCAAGCTGTGTCCCCTTTTGGGATTTTAGTTTTTAAATTTTTTTCCCCAGCCGCATTTTCGGGCTAATGAACACGGGACCGAGAGCAAAAGACCCCCCCTCCTGGGGTTTTAAAGCTGCGGGTGCGCCTTCCCCCTTCAAAAGGGGGAACCAAAAACCCCTTTCCCGCTGATAGACATTATAGTCGTTGGGGGGGGGGGGGCCCCAAAGGTTTTAAAAACAAAAGGAACACCCAATTAAAAGGGGCCAGCAGAAAACCTTCTTTTGGTTTTGGCGGTTTTTTTTAAAGGGGCCCTGCTCTAGTTTTGTTGCATTTGCGTAATTTTGGGGTTAATTAAAGGGTTTTTAGTTGGGGGTTTTTTCCCTACTATCTCTTTTTTTGGGCGGCGCTTTTGGCCCACATTTGGAAAAAAAACCCTGAAACAGCCCTTGCTTTTTTTTAAAATAAAAAAAATTTTAGTATTGTATATTTTTTAAATCGGGTTATTTTCAATTTTCACCCGGCACTTTATTTTAAAAAAACAAATGTACATTAAGCGGTTTTTGGGGCTTTTCTTCTTTAAACCCAATTTTAAAAGTTTATTCCGTTTTTCCACATTTTCCCCGGGTTCCATGTAACTGATTACCTCCGTTGACCTTGGTAAATTCCATAAACCGTTTTTTTTGGTTAAATAATCATCAAGTCTTAGGGCGGTAAAGGGGGTAGTTTCTTTAGCACAAGGTCCCAAAGTTTGGATTTCTACAAACCCCCCCACCTCCAAACAGTTTTTTTTTATTTCATCAAAAAGCTGATAAGGTTTTAAGCCCGCTAGCATAGATTTTGGGGGGACTGCCCTCAATCGAAAAATTGTCTTTTGTTATTTTTGGATTTTTTAAAAACTTTTCAATTTTCCCCTTTGAAAGGTTCTTCAACTTCACACAGCAAATTTAAAAACCTTTTTAAACGATCTTGCTGCGACACTAAAACTAAAATTTTCCCTATAGTTTCTGCCCTGGGGTTTTAGGAAAATGTTGTTTTGAAAGAATCCCCTCTTTCGTTTAAAATATTTCAATTTTTGGGGCGATTTTTGTTTGTTTTAAACAGCCTTGGCCCAAATTAGGGTTGCTAACAACCCCAAACTCTAACGAGATGTCAGGAAAAAGCTGTAAATTTTTCTTTTGGGTGTCTGATGATTTGATAACCCCTTTGGGGATCCCTTAAAGTTAGTTATATGGGCAAGGGCTGTCTTTTTTTTGCTCCTTAAAGTATGGCCCATTTCGCTTTTAAAAAACTCAAAATCAAAGGGAAGGGAAAAAACGTTTTTCCCAAACGCAAAATTTTTCAGGCCACTTTCTTTTTTTCCGTCCCTTTTGTATTTTGCGGCCCTTTTTATGGGGTTTTTGTGGGTTCTTCATTTTTATTCCCCTTTAAAAGCAAAAAATCAGCCCTTTCATTCCCGGGGTTTTGCCATAATCAGAAAAGGTTAAAAAAAAATTCTTTCATGTGGGAAAGAAAATATTTTCTTGCCCCCCAAGTTTTATAGGGAAAATTTTTTTTAAACCTTTCCCCCCCCAAATTTTTGGGGCAACTGCCGGGTTTTTGTCTTTGTTGAATCGAGTACTATTTGGAAAAAAAGACGCGGCCCCGGGCCTGGCACAAACACTTCATCCCGCTCCTAGGTCCGGGAAAAAAAGGCATAAAAATTTGGGTCTTTCATCAAAAGTAAAAGGGGGTTATTTGGAACAGTTTTTAATTTTCCTTTATTTTTCCCTTTTAAAGCCAAAGGGGGGGTTCAGGCTTTTGCGGGTCAAGAATCCCAGCCTTTTGCATGAACATTTTTTTTTTTAAAAAAAAAAAAAAAATTAAATTTTTAAAAACATGGGGAGGCATTGAAGATGAAGATTATGATGTTTTTGATCCTGGGGGGCGGCCCCTGGGGTGAAAAGATCCCTTTGGGTTTGGGAAACGCTCGGGGCCCCTTTGGGGGCGTTGGGAAATTTAAAGAAAGTAAGGTCAGTCATTTTTAAACCCAAAATTTTGGGGCCCAAAAACCCCCCGAAAATTTTTAGACCCTAATGAATTTTTGAAGGGAAAAGATGACCATTTGTTTGTGAGGAGCGACCAAGGGGCAACTTGTTCAGCTTACAACTAAAAAAAACCCATCCCAAATTTTTAGGGGTGGGTTTAATTAGAAAATTTGGCTCCCCGGAAAAGGGACAAAAACGCCTTGGCCTTGTTAGGGCCCAAAAATTTGGGCGGGGGGCAGTTTCTAAATTCAAAAAAAACACTGCAAAAACTCCCAACAGATAAACCAAAGGGAAAAAAAATGGAACTTAAAGAAATTTAAACAAACAGCAGGTGAAATTTTTTAAAATTTAAAAGAAGCAGAATCCGTTTTTTTTTGAAAAACAGCCCTTAAAAACCCATTTAAAAGACCCCCCCGCTACCCAGGCGGAAAACTAACGGCCCCTTTATCTGCTTTAAAAACCATCAAAGGCGAATTTAAAAAAAAAAATTTAGCAAAAAATAGGGGGAATAGATGACAAAAAAAAAAAAAAAAAGAAAAAATCGTTGAGGCTGTGGGGCCCAAAAATTTGGGCCGATTTTTAAAGAAAGGGGTAACCCCAAAGGGGGTAAAAGATCTTGAAAAGAGGATCAGCCCCAAAACCCAAAAACGCTTTAAATACAACGAGACCCCAAATTTCGAAATCAAGTGAATTTAAATTTAAAAGGGGAAAATATCCGGAAAATTTTTATATGAAGACACAACCTAGCAGAACGAATGAACGCTGTTTTTTAGAGCAAGGCGTCACTTTTGCAACGTTTAAACGGCCTTAGGGGTTTTTCAATAAGTTTAAAAGGTGGTTTGGGTATTTTCAGGCGGCCCGGGGGTCAAAGTTCATTAAACCCCCGCCGCCATCGCCTCCCCCCGAAAAAATCATGGGTTTTTAAAAAAAAAGCTTGATCACTTGCGGGGTTTAAATTAAAAAAAAATTAAACCAGAAAGCTTAGGGGTCTTTTTAGTTTTAAATTTGGGGGTATTGGGTTTAGCGGCTTTTTTCTTAAATGGGAAGCAAAGTAGTTGGGGTTTATGGCCCGGGACTTATGGGCATTTTGTTTTTTCTTAATTTGGTTTGGGGGAATTTTTTTAAGATAAAGGGCCAAGTAATTCCCAGGCCTGTTTTAACCAAAAACAAAGGGGCTTTTTTTTTCATATTCATGGTCATCGCGAACAAGGGCCCCCGAGCTTTGCTGAGGGGGTTTAAAAGGCCTTTTTGGGGTTTGGGGCCCCCGGGGGGTTTTGGGGGGAACTTATTTTGGGGGGTTTATCTTTTTTTTTTTACTGTTTTCAATATTTTTGGCTCAGAAAAATTTTTGTCGTTTTGGGCCAACCTTTTTGGGTTAAATTTTCCCAAAAAGGGAATTTTTTGGGTTTTAGTTTTTTTATTTTTCCACTGGAGCCGGGGGCGAAGGGGAGCATGTAAAACCCCTGCCAACCGCCAAAAACTTTCTTTCGATCTTGCGTATTGTTAAAAAAAGGTTTGGGCCTTTTAATACTTTTAAGGGCCAAAACAAAAGTTTGAATAAATGGCGTCCTCAAATTTGCTAAGTGTTTTTTTTGGCGTCAAAGCCGTAGAAAAGGAAAACGTTAGGGCAAACTTGTCTGTTTCTTGTGAAAACCCAGCAAAACACCAAACGTAAGTCGAACAGAGTCGGGTTTTTTCGTTCCTTTTCCCGCTTTGTTAAAGGGCCCCTTTGAAGTGTTCTAAGATAAATGTTGTCCAGGGGGTTTTATTTCTCTTGCTCTATGGACCCAAAAAAGAAAAAGCCCGTGCCTGAAAAAGAAAAAAAAAAGTAAAGGGGGATTTCCCCGTCAAGTTATATTTTTGGGGCCCCGCCCCCCAAAAATAAGGGTGGCCCAAGCCTGGGTTTCGGGCCAAATTTTTCCTAAAATCTGTTTTTGAAAGTTTTTTAATTTAATTGTTAAAAGATTCCCTTTCCAAAACCTTCCTGTTATTTTTGGTTTCTTTAAAAAGGATTAAAAGGTTTTCCCTTTGGTAAAGGGCGCTTGCATTCATCAAAAAACGTCTGAAGGTTTTTAATTTGAAAAGAAATCTATTTCAGACCAACCAAAGGGTTAGGATGATTTAAGTGATCAAAACAACGACCCTCCACACCCAGTTGGGTGCACAAAACCAAACTAAATTTAAAATGGTTTTTGATTTTAAAATGCATCGGAGGACTGAACCACACTTTTGGGGTGTAGGCTTTTTTAAAAAGGGGGGGGTTTAAAATTTCTGCTTAAGGAGTACTTACCTTTTTATGAAAGGTGTCAGTCGGGGCCACAGAAAAAGTCGAGGGTTTTTCAGTTGGTTTTATTTTTAAGATTGTTTGTGGGGCCCAACGAATATTTTTCCCCAAGAAATTTTAATGCACTCATTTTTTTTTGTTTAAAAAATGGTTTTTTTAACAAAAAAAAACCCAAGACCCTCCCCCTTTGTTTTTTTGAAAAGGGTTTGATAACAATTGCGGGGGGCAAAATGGTTGCGCTTCATGAAAAATTTTTTCAAAATCGTTTGGGTTTTAAAAATAAAATGAAGCCCGGGGGAATAAAAGTTCAAAAAAAAAAAATAATGCAAAGGAAAAATTAGTTGGCCAGTTAACCCCTAACCCGATGGTTATTTTTCGGGTTTTGCTCACAAAAAAAGCAATGAGGAAAATTTTACAAAAACCCAAACTTAACAAGGCAAATTTTGAAAAAAATGTTTTCCTTTTAAGGGCCCTTTAAGAAAAGTAGGTTTTCTATTTTGATTTAAAAAGAGGGTAAAATGTTAGGGGTTTAAGAACCCAAATTTTACAGTTTGAGTTACACCAAAACCCAAAATTTCTTATAGGGGGAAAGTCCGCTCGATCTTGCATTTTCATTTTATTTTCCCCTATGTTCCTTTGGGGAGCGAGGGACTGATGAAAAACTTTTATGACGGGAAGGGCCCCCAAAAGGTTTTTTAAAAGGGTTTCCCGTCAGGGGGGAAAACTGCATATTGCGATTTTTTTAAAATTTTCCAAAATTTCCCAATTTACGTTTAAAAGGGTTTGTTTTGTGGGGGGGGTCCCAATCATTTTTAAAATAAAAATCCCAAAAACAAAGCCGGGGGGGAAAATTTTGAAATTTTGATAACCTAACATTGTTTTGGAAAAAAAAATTTAAATTGTTCTAAAAAAAAGGGCGGGGGGGCCCGAAGAACCAAAGGGGTTAAAATTTTGGCCTGGGAGGGGTATAACCTTGAAAATTAAAAAAGGGGCCCTTTTCAGACGTTTTCAGACTTTTTAACAGCTTTTTGGGGGAAAAGGCGCTTTGTATTTTTGAGACACAAAAAGGTGATTAAAACGCCAAAAAGGGTTTGGGGAAGGGAAAAAGTTTCCTAAAAATAGAACAAAATGCGCAATTCCAGAGGGAAAAAATGTTGGCCAGTATGGGGGAAAAAAAATAGTTCGAAAACCTGACCTCAAATGGCATTTTGAACCTTTTTTAGAATGGGGGCATAAAAAATTTGGGAAATTTATAAGGTTTCCCTTTTTCAAAAATTTTTTGCCCCCAAAAAAGTTTCAGGGAAAAACATTCAAAATCTGGCCCTTTACTGGGAAGTTTATGGGCCCGGCGCAAAAAGTCGGAAAGAAATTGAAAAAAACGCCGGTTTTGGGAAAAAAAAAAGTAAATCCCCCCCAGAAAAGAAAACGTTAAAAAAAAGCTTCTTTCCAAAAAATTACAGTTCTTTCCCCAAACAAAAAAAATTAGGAAACACGTTTACAATGATATTTGAAATTTCTGTCTTTAAAGATGTGGAGAGGGATGGGGTTGTGGGCGTTAGTGACGTCCCTTATAAAAGGAATTAATATTAGCTGGCAAAACTAGACGTTAAACGCCTTAACGTTACCATTGTCGTTCTTCACAATGGTGAGGATATTAAGATCATAACAACAAGCAACAAAATCAATGTTGACTTAAATAGAAACAATCTTACAGAACTGAATTGGATTAATCTTACACATTTAGGCCTCATAGGGTTTTATTATACTGAACAAGTTTTGACGGAGAGTATGATAAAATAATAACTGGATTAGATTAAATTCTGTTATAAAACTATGGAGCAGTTAAACTTTATGACAAAAACCCCTCATTGTTCATTAATTTGTGGACAAACTGGTTGTGGAAAAAACAATATTTATCCTAGACTTATTACAAACAGTTTATCGCTATAATTTTGATCATATTGTGATTTTCTGTCCAACACTTAAAAGGAACAAAGCATATCATGATAGAAGGTTTATATGGACAGACAATGACGTATATTTAGTTAATCCTAGCACTAAACTGAGTGAGTGTTTAGAATACTTTTATAAAGTGTTTGAAGGAACGCAGACACTCTTTATTATAGATGACTGTTCAGCAGAAAAAGATATAGTTAAAAAGAGAAACACTTTGTCAAAACTAGCTTTCAGTGGAAGACATGATGGGATAAGTGTGTGGATTTTATGCCAGAAATATAACCGGTTTTAAAGACTTTAGGACAAGCTTAATGACTGTAGTGTTATTTCACATGAAAGACAGAGACTCTTTGAAGACTGTTTGCGCAGGGTGAAATGATGTTATTGAAAATGATCAGGAAAACACAGGATAAGCAAAAACTGAAAATCTGAAAAGTTTAGTAATTTAGTATTGAATACGGATAACCCTGACCACTGTAGGTTTGTTTTGTAGTAATCGTTATTTTTTGGTTATGAAGTCTTAAGTGTCGAGAACATGGGAAAGGCGCGCTTTTAGAGCCACTTTTCGCCCAAACTCGGTGGAGGAGCAATGGTGAGCCAGAATGAAGGTTTTTCCTGTTCTCTTATGGTGTACAGATGGAGTGTTGGACGTTCCTCCCTCAGTCTTGTGTTTATTTTCGATTGCCCAATTGTAATATCCAGTGTACACATGAAAACACGGTTGGTTTCTGTCATGGAGATTTTGAAGATCATTGTATCATACATATTTATAGGATATAAGTGAAATGGCTACCAGTAATTTTGTTTGTAGTTTAAGCCCATTCTCCTCCCCAACCATCCTTATCCTCGCCTGCTCTTTCCCTTGTGCACCTCCTTCCCTGGGTAATCTGTGGGAGCTTCATTTCCCATCCACGTAACCCAAGGTTCAGCCTACAGTGAAACAGTCTAGATGGGCAGACGATCTTGAACAAAGGAATTATTATTAATTGTTACGCTGGAAGCCTCCCCAAGAGGATTCTTTGCCCCACCTCAAAATCAGGCTTTACCCCAAAAGACACCCCCAATCCTCTTTTCCGTCTCCCACTCTCCATCTGTTTCAGACTGAATCAAATCAGGTCTTCCTACATCTATTTGCTTTCTCTCTCTCTCACTCGCTCTCTCTCTTCTATCTCTCTATCTCATATCTCTCTCTTCTCTCTCTTGTGAGAGGTTAATGGTTTGTCTTTTACTCAAGAGTTTTTAAGTGTGCTGTTTTTTTCACCAACATTGTTAGATATTATTGGTCTCCAGAGATCACTGGATGCCTCACAACATGAAGATTAGTTATCCTAATGCATTCTGATACTCAGGGTTTTTTGTATTTATGGACAAGTTTGAAATTCAGTTATACAGTGTAAATGGTTTAGGGTAGCTTTTGCCTTGGGGATATGTCAGTTTCTTACAGTTTGTATTCAACCCCCAAAAAACATATCTATTTTGGAGCTCTTTAAGATTGAAAGATTTCAGGGGACCTCAGTAGCAGATTCTTTGGTTTTTAAAAAAAGAGTTGTTCTGGAGATTATTTATCATTTTGCTTTATGATGTTAATTTGTAATGCCCTAAGTTTAGATTGGACTAGCCAGAGGTAAGACTGTCACTGATTGGCTGATGTATGGATCCTTCCAATTCAGACAATTTTTCTGCATTTTGTGAACATTTACTGCGATGAGGTTTTTGACTACAGAGACCCGGACCATGCGGGCGTCGCCTAGACCTACACATTTTGCTGCAGGCTTTATCCCTATTGCTTATCACGATTCAGATACAGGAGTCTTGTTAAGACCCACATCTGGATAATGGGCTGGTTCAGGAGCTTACTCGTCACTGTGGTGAAGGTTCACATGTGCAACCAATTAAAAGTATCGGGTCCTGCGGATCGCGACTATTTACGCTGTTATTGATTGTGCCCTTACATGAAATTTCTGTGGCCAACGGTATTTAGATCGTTGTCAAACTCTAGATTTTGTGAGTATAGCTCTATCTGTTCATAAGGATTTGATGTTTTTATTGAGTCACTGGGTAGTAGAGGACCCAGGAAGCACGATTAAGGTTAGTCATAAGGCGCGAACCGCACTCCTCTGTTCTCCCACTGCCTCAAAATTGAAGTTAAGCAGCCCATGATTTTGTTTTTTTGCAACCTTCTTCAGGTGTAAATGATTTTACATTTTGAGGGGGATTTTGCTAAATATATTGTTGTGAGCAGTTTCTTCACCATAGTATATTTTTTCCTGTTTTTTTTTATGCCAGCTTTACTTCTTTGGCCTTATGTGGAAACTCAAGAGTTAGTGGACCGTGGTGAGCCCAATGTGTGATACTGATTTATAGGAAAGTCTGGGAACTGTGTTCATGAACTCAACCGGATGTTGAGCTGTGATATACCCTATGCACAAGGCATTCTCGAGAGAGCCAAGCAGCAAGCTATTGTTTTCCTTCCCATCGATAGGTGCTGTTAGCGAGGTTGTGCGCCCATGGAATTTTGAAGTTTTCAGAAATAATAGAAATAAGAATGGTCGGTGAGTTGTAAGTCATCCACCCCCCTGACATCTTTTTCATTCTTCTTAGCAGCTGATACACCTGCCGATGCAAGTTGATAATTTGGCCATAGCAAGGTCATCTTGGAACGAACTCTGTCAAATCAGTTTGTTCTGCTTGGGATCATTGTTTACTTTAGTTCAGACCCCACTCTTCTTGAATTTCACACATTCTACTGCTACTATGGTGCAAGCATGATGTCCTTGCATGCCTTGAAACATTGATCATCAATTAGGCAATGAATAGCACCTCTGCAGTCATGCAGATTGGCCCTTCATGCTTACATTTATTTTTTGCGTATGTAAGTTTGTGTGTGTGTGTTGTGCGTGTGTGATTCGAAAAGCCTGAGCTTTGTGACAGACAGCACCTTGGGCTGAGGTGTATCTGTAGGGTGAGCTGTGTCATTTGTCTTCTGTCTGACACAGTGGAGCTGGGGAAGGCAGAGTGTTGCCGCTGCCCGTCCAACACGGTGAGAGAGTCAGACCCCCTTTCCTTTCCTCTTTTTTGCTTTCTGGTCCGTTCAGTTGAGGGTCGGATAGAGGAACAGGTGTCATACTCTATTGGTGAGTAGATTATTTGGATGGGCAGTTGAGGGGCTGTCATTTACTGCTTCTCAAGCTTCATCTCTCTTTTCTGTGAATTGGTTAGCTCACATCACATTGATCTGTACTTGTAGGTCTACAAAGGTTTTATTGCAGGGATTTGGAAGAAGAGTTCTGTTTCGGTTATGGGTTTTGCATGATAGCTTTACAGGTCAGAATTAAATGGTACACCGTAATTTATCTTTTTTTTCCTTTTATTTTAAAAAATTAATAGTAATTATCTATATTATAGAAAATTTGTATTTTTTCTGTAAATAAAAAATAAATCTCTATAGACACATTGTTTCCCACTTTTCTAATTCTGTGATTTGGTGATTGTTCATGAATGGATTATAGAAAAAAGGTTTGGGCCAAAAGGGAAGAAAGGAAATGAAGTTAAATACCAATCAAATTATGTTTCGTGGAACATTAACGTGTTATGTGATTTACCAAATTCAATGTTGGAGTTGCAAGTGCGATTAATATGACAAAGAGTTCGCGCACAACAACAAAACTTTTTATTGGCTGTACTGGATGCCTAGGACTACTTTATGCCATCTGAAGTCGGCTTATGTTTTTTCAGTTGCTGGAAATATGCTTTTTTTTGCTTGTAAGTCTTAATCAGGGTTTACACATCCTATGAATGGGGTAAACTGCACACTGAAAAAATTATTAGAAAAATAAAGTTACCTGCCAAAGGGCAACACGTGCTGAAACAATATAAACGTTTACCTTAATTGGTTATTCATGGAAACATGACTAATTTATTCTATTAGCAAGTTAAATCTGTACGAAGACTGGTCTCGGCTGTGTTGCTTAGAGCTGTATTGCCTTTTGAAAGAGCCTGTTTTTCCTTCAGAAGACTCTCTAGGTCTCAACAAAGTCTTTCACCAGGCCAATCAGCAAGAGTCCTTACATGTAGCAATTTGACATGTGGTTATTGCTAGCTGATCAATTCTGTGTTGTACACAAAAGAACGCTGTTTTGTGATGGACGAAAGGAGTTGTTTCTTTTGCTATGGGATTGAAAACACGTGTTTGTTCATTGCTGATGTGAAGCCATGGCGAATGGTGATTCCCAACATCCAACTCATACTCCACTAAACTATCACCTTAATAGCTGCTGCCAGGAAGTAGTGAGAATTCTTGACATTCTATCAACTTTTCAACTCCCTGCCTTGTGTCTGTGGTGATGCCGTCACAGTATTTTGATCCATTAGAGATCTTTGATGCACTGCATCCTTTTCAGTTGTCTTCCTTTTTGTGTGGCTGGTGTTGTTATAGGTCTTTAACGTATGTGGTCTTCTTTTTTTTAAAAGTTTATTTCTTCGTATATATTCAAATTGACATCTTCTGTGTTTTTCTTTTTACTGATTAGTTAGAGCTGTTTGAAATCAATGTGGGATTGGTGTTGGATAGCTGGTCAAATGTCGGTATTATTAGCAGCTTTCAATTTCATGCTAGCCTTGAAAGTCTTTAGTATATAACACAGTCTTTGAATTCTGCATTGTGCTTGCATGAATACTCAGTATTCTTTAAAATGAAGAGTTGGATGAAGTAATTTAATTTTTGGTCAAAAATTCTAAAAATTTAAGTTTTTAATATTTTTAACAACAAAAAAAGAAAGATATGATAAAGGACCAGTTAAATTTTGTTAAGTTGGCGAAAGTATCACCCTTTTCAGGCATATGATACCCTAACAGGTTTTGATAAAGTGTCTGTATGAAGCAGCCGTATATTATTATTATGGTCAGTCTCTGAATTTTATATGAAATGTCCATGAAAATTACAGAGAAGTCTTTGAATTCTTGTTTGGAAGTCCATAGGAACTGTAAAATTTGTATATGCACGGCTGCCTTGTTAGTTAGTGCTGCTGACATTTTGTCAATACATCAGTAATTGGGTACTGTATTTAGCGTAAAACTTTTTCTTTTCTTTCTTATTTTTCTTCTTTTTTTTTTTTTTTTTTTAGGTAGCCTTTGGCAAATATTCATTCATTGACTTATTAGTGATCACAATTTATTTGTTATATTGCTGCAAGACTTTATATCGGTTTACACTATTTTGTTTGATGATTTGCTGCTGCTAGGCAGTGTGTGTTGTGTTCATTTAACGCATTCATTCCTAACCTTTTATTCATTGTTATTTGCCTTTACTCTGGCCACTGTTACTTTTATAGTCTTTTTCCTGTATTTAGTGCAGAAAAGAAACAAATGCTCTCATACCATTGTGTAAGAAAGCTGTATGCATTTCTGTGAGTTGAAATGATGAGAGAGAGTTGCTTGTCACGTCTATTTTCTTCAACCACTGCAAGCGTTAAAACGGGTGGTGAACTAGGGATTTTACATTAAATACTTAATTTGTGTCAGTGCTTGCCTAGTTAGTGATTTCCATGCTAATCATGATTAATACTGCTTCTCTCAGCCAGTAATGCATTCACCATGATTGAAATCTTTACTGTCTACTTGTGCTTTTTTCGGCCACATCAGGAGTTTTTTATTTATTATTTCCAGTTTATTATACTATCAAGTTCTTCTCACAACATGCCACGTTCTTCTTCTTTCATAAAATTCTGGGTCATCTAAAAAAACGAGTAGAGTCACCAGCACAGCAGTTAATGAATTGGAATTCTTTTATGTCATTGTGCACTATGTCTCTTGCAGCGAAAATTCGCACAAATAATGTTCTGTAGTATATGTCAAAGTGACCAGGTCACATGTCATCAGGTTAAACTTTTCGACAATTAGAGGAAAGTGCCCATTTGTTGTTTAAAGCAGTCCTTTAAACTTTAAAAAATTGGGGTGCCCTGATTATGCACATAGCACTTTATAATACAGTTAAAGTGTTTTGAGCCATTGCGTTCCCCCCCCCCCCCGCCCCCCCCCCCCTCCCTTTGTTGCTACAGATTGATTTATGATAGTGTCTTCGATCACGTCATGTTTTTATGTACTTCTAACAATGACATCCTTCAACATCTGGAAATATACAGGAGCTACCCAAATCTGATGTCATACATCAGCCGCTTTACTTGTTATCCTTATACTTTGCCACCAAAATGGCCTTACCCCATAAATTAGCTCCCATTCCTTTCATTTTTATGTCAGCTTGGAACCACTGAGCAATTGTCTTATGTTAAAGGGATTATAAGATTAGAGGGGAATGTCAACTTTCAGATTCAATTTATTATTCTTGTTGTGAACAGTTACTGTCATTTCATGTATGCCGTCATCCCGGGTGATGAATAGGCCATCATCGACATTCGCAATCGCACTTGTTTGGCCTGTTCTGGTCATTCTTGTCAGTTTTGTCATTGTTGTTTCATCTCCGACTCAGTGTCTCGTCTCCAGCTGTTGCGAGGCCGGCCTCTACTTCTCTCTTTCCTGCGGGTTCCAGGTCAGGGCTCTGGCGTGTGTGCTGGATGCTGGCTTCCTAAGGGTGTGTTCCGTTCAGCCACACTTCCCTTCGCAGATATTGCTCTTAGGCCACTTGTTACGGTCCCGCTCGTCCCAAAGATCTTCGTTTCGGACTTGTCCTGCAATCGGATTTTGTAGATGCGCCTAAGACTGGTGTTGAGATTGTCTGAATTTTTGTTGCATCGTCTGTGTTGTTCGCCACGCTCGCATCAGTAGTGCAGAACTATTTCACATTGGAGTGAAGATGCAGGGTTGGGTCTTATGCTGATCCTCACGTTGCCAGATGTTTTGAGCAGACGGAAAAGCTGCTCTCGCCTTGCCGATTATTGGCTGTGACGTCATCGGTCGTGCCTCCCTGTTGGTCAAACCACGCTTCAAGGTGGGTAGACGTATAAGAATCCATCACTCCCTGATGGGCTCTCCATTCTGACTGTGAAAGGTGTCGTTTGGCAGTGGTGTTGATTGTCATCAGTCTCGGGCTTACTTCTGTTATAATCTGAGCCTGTCCCTGGCTGATGTGGTCTCAAGCGAGTGGTCTTGTCCTGCATCTAGGCTGTGGCGTGTGAACAGGAGCGACAGGTCGTCAAGTGAAGTCTAGAGGTCGTCGCGCATGCGTCAGAGTGTCCTATTATATACCGTTGGTTCTGCCTGTTGTAGTGGTCTTCAATGTCAGTCAATGACCAGGAGGAGAGGAAACGGCGACCAGCAGGCATCCCTGCGTACTCTCGGTTTCACCTCGAAACTTTCGGGCAGGTGGACGGACCCCACGAGCGGTGGGCTCATCTGCAGATGTCTGTCATGTAGTGTGAACCGGAATGAGGAGATGATCTTGCGGTGGACTCCGTTAATTGCTTCAGCAGCTTCCACAGCATGTCTCTGTCCACACTGTCGAAAGCCTTCTCATAATCTTGAAGTTGATGTAAACGGGGGGTGTTCCACTCCAGCAGATGCCCATCCACGATGATGTGCAGGCTGGCTGATCTGGTCGGCACATGATATGTTCTGCCGGAAGCCGGCCTGCTGGTCTCGGAGCTTGGAGGTCGAATGCCTCATTCATTTCTCCAATCGAAACCTGTGAGAAAACCTTGCTGCGCGTTGATAGGTGCATGATCCATCGGTAGGTGCTGTCAGTTCCCTGAGGTCTCCTTTCTTCGGCTGCTGTTTGTCGTTTCCTTCTTTCCACTGAGGCGGTACTACTCCTTCTCCCAGATCTCTTGTATCAAGAGGCATGTATAGCATGTGTTGTGGTGAAGCTGTCTCTATGTCTGCTTTGATTGGCTTCTGTCTTGTATCTCGTCCGGCCCTGCAGCCTTCCCATTTTTTCAGAGTCATGATGAGCCTTAGTGATCTCTGCCTTTGTGGGTTGGTCACAGTGAATGGGCAGGTCTGTCTCTGCAGGGGGTTGTATTGGTGGTGGTCAGGGGCGGGGCGGTTCAGAAGCCTCCTGAAGTTAAGTTCTCGCCCATCGTTTCAGCTGTTCCTCGGTGGTTGTCAGTGGAGTTTCGTCTTGTCTTCACTGGATTGTCTGTCTGCTGGAACTAACCCGTTCAGTTATTGGTCACAAGGTACAGGTCTTCATGATTTCCCTGTCCGGCTGCTGCCTCTGCTTGCTGCAGCCAGGTCGTCTCAAAGTAGTACCTCTTGTCCTTTTGATGCTCTTCTTGACTTCTTGTTCGCTGTGTTGCTCTTCCCACCCCTGTGACTTTGCCTAGCTGCTATCCTTGTTCGGCTGTGTTCAGTGTAGCTTTTCTTCTTCTCCTTGTTTCCAACTCTCCCGTGGTGGTGTCGGCAGAGATCCATTCTTTGTGCTGGCATTCTGTCTTGCCAGGATTCTTCACAATGTGTCATGCACAGTGCTTATGGCTGTGTTCAAACTGTGTCTCGATGATCAGTCTCACCACTGTATGTCCTTTCAGCTTTTTGTAGCATGGCTGGAAACTGTTGAAAGGCTGATCTGGATTGCTGTTGTGTGTCCCTGTTCGGAGCAGTACGACATTGTACATTGCTACGTGTGTTGTTGGTGTGGTGATCTCTTGACGGGAGAAGTCATCCACGGTTGTTTAATGAAGGTTGGTGGTCTGTTGACACGTAGCCTCTAATCACTCGTACATCAAGCCATGATCTCCTTGAATTTGCGGCTAATGCAGATGTGGTTCAATCTGGTTATCGTGAACATGGTTCCGGGGATCTCCATGTGGCTTGTGGATGCGCTGTGTGGTCAGATGCTTCCTCCTATCACCAGCTGGTCAGGGCGCACAGGTCTGCTTTACGCTCACCATTCTACGTTCTTCTGTCCAGCTCATCGGTGTCCCCATGATGTCCTGTTAGCTGTGTTGTCCCTTCCGTTCTTGGCGTTAAATTCTATCCCATCAGTATGGTTATGTCCTTTCGTCCTTTGTGTTCTATCCACTGTCTGTGTTCGCTGGTTGGATGTAATTTTCTTATCTTCTTCCGCATCATTGGTGGGAGCATAGCTCGGGTTGATGTTCTCAGCTGATGTCATTCTTCTTCGTGGTAACTTGGCTGTGATGATTGCTGGTGTTGACAGGTTACATCGATGAGTGCCCCTTGTGCCTCGTGCCAGGCATCAGGGCCACACCATCAGTGTGGGGGGCCTCCATCCTCTGTAGTGTCCTGTGTACCTGCAGCTGTTCTCCTGATGAAAGTATCAGCTGTCCTGACTGTAGCCACTTGTCTCACTCAGTCCTAGCACTCCGATCTTGTAGTTTTTCATCTCTCTCGCAACTTGGATGTTTTTCCTGTTTCAAACATCGTCCTGATGTTCCATGTGGCTACTTTCGTTGTTGTCCTGCGTGTTAGAAGGGGAGTCGGCCTTGCAGCTTCTTTCGGCTTTCACTGCACTGCGCAGACCTTCCAACCGTCCCGTTCCCACCGTATTTTCGTACGGAGAAGAAAAATACGGAAAATACGATCGACTGTAAATCAATACGGAGATAAAATCTCCCAAAAATAAGCTCGAGAATGGCATATAAAACCGTTCCAGTCGTGTGTTTCGACTACACAGACACTGGTCGAGAGAGACAGAGAGAGGGAAGGGAAGGGAAGGCTTGGCTTGTGTGCGACGAACATCGCAATGGAATGGCTCCAGTCGTGTGTTTCGACTACACAGACACTGGTTGAGAGAGACAGAGAGAGAGAAGGGAAAGGAAGGCTTGGCTTGTGTGCGACGAACATGGCAATGGAATGGCTATTTTAGCTCTGCCTGCCTCAACATCGACCATCGACCAATCGCGTTAGCTGTTGCGTTAAGCTATTCCAACTTTTGTCCAATCAACGAAACTTTTGAGTTGCTTCTGCTTTCCGGTTGAAAGTTCTACTATCCAGAGATTGTCCAAGTTTAATCGAGGGGGGAAAAATGGAGAAAACTTTGCAAAAGCGGAAATCGAGGAGTCAACGGCATCAGGCAGTGGAGGAAAAAAGCAACAGAAACGAGATCAGCACTTCCTGAAGTCGTACACTAAGACGTACCCGTGCATAGTGGAATCCAAAGTTGGATCAACTTTTGCCAGATGCACGGTGTGCGATTTCGACTTTGTAATTAGTGCCGGTGGCGCCAACGATGTTGGCAGGCACGTGAAGTCGGCAAGACATACGAAAAAAGAAGCAGCTTGGTGCAATCGTCCAAAGTTACCAATTTTTTCGACTCTGTCTCTTCCAAAGACAAATGTGATGAGCAGGATGTGATTCGTGCTGAAACCCTGTTCACTCACTTCCTCGTGGAGCACAACATTCCACTGAGTGCTTCCGACCATGCTGGGCCCTTGTTCAGAGCTATGTTTCAGGCAATAAAATTGCCGAAAGCTATGCCTGTGAAGTAGTAATATTTGTGACACTGAAACTGAATGGATTATTTGTGCAACAAAGACTGACCTTCCCTGTGACTAAACCAGAAACTGAAGCTGAATGGATTACTTGTACAACATTAATCTACAATTAGGTAGGTCTACTCCTTTGCTTGTATGTTTGTGTTTTTGTGCGACATCATGTTTTCCCCCTGTGTATCTCTTCTGTGTGTCTGTATGACTGCTAGTGAACCATGGTTCTTTTATAATGATTTTTAGCTATAATTTTAATAATGTCTGTGTATGTTGTGTGTACATGTACATTATACTATATGCAGGGGTTATGTTTATAGGGTTTTTTTCTCATTTAAATAATATAATAAATATCTAACATGATTATGCCGTGCATGCGATGAAAATACTGGCAACTGCTTGAAAATACTGAGAACAGTTGAAAAAGATACTGACAAGCCATTTAGGTATTGGAAGGTCTGACTGCGTCATAGCCCTCCGGATGGAGACCCTTCATTGCCCAGGTGAATGCTTTGGTTCATTGTCGTCGATGCTTCTGTAACTCGTCTTTTTTTACAGGCAGGGTTGTTAGCCCTACGCAAACCCCTTTATCCTCGGGGCGAGGTGGTCCTGCCTTAGTCGCCTCTTACGACATGCATGGCAGGGCAGTGGGTCTATTCTATGCCCAACCACAGGGCACGAACAGTTACTGTGTCCGTCTATAAGATTATGCCAGTTCTTGGCACATTGATTTTTTTTTTTTTTTAGTTGGTGTGCAGCTTTTACAGAAATGAAAGATCAAAAACTAACTTGACTCCTTAAGCAAGGTCTTGGCACATTGATTTTTGATGTGCAGCTTTCACAGGAATGAAAGTTAAAAACATTTTAAACTTCATTGATTTAGATTGTGTATTTGCTTGCCTTTGGTAGTATTGCTTTTCTCCTGTGTGTCTGCTTTAAATTGACTTTCATTCAAAGATTTGTGTTAGTTATTTGTCTTACGGTGATTTTTGTTGGTATGCTTTATCTTATCGTGGTTTTTGCATGTAAACTTGCGGTCTTTGTCATTTTGTGTGCACTGCTATCATACATTATGTGTTATTCAGTATGTGTCATCACTGATGTGTATATAATATGTTTGTGGTACATGATTGTGTACTATGCTTTCAATGGAGAATGGAGTTAAATAACAGTGTAGAATAGGATTAGGTGATTGTGCTTCAAATGAAGACTTGGGTCTCTGATACTTTGCATTAAATGATTAAACTCTTGATGGAACGGCTCTTTGGTCATACCTTAGTTATAGTTTACCAGGTTGGTCAACACTGAACAACAGTGTAGTCACTTTGTGCACTGATTAGGATAGATAAATGAATTCAGGTACTGCTGCTGTCATCTCTTCAAGTCATGGTCATGCATGAGATCATACAATCTACCTCCAGAGCAGGTTCAGTGCATTGTTGCTGAAACATCGTTTATGATAGTTGTAGAAGTCTGTTAAACTTTATTGTCAAGTATAGTAATCTGTATGAGTGGTGCTAATTTGTTTTCAGGGTCATAATTACTAATGATCAGTACTTTGAGAAGTCCGTATGCGATAAGTCTCATTGAATCTTTTTGTTTTATTTTGTAGAGGGATGGCATAGCACAGATATTAGCATTTACCCAGTCAAAGCATTATGCATCTGTTAGTGTCTCGTTAATAATGAATTGACATAACTGTAAAACAAAAATCTATCCCTATGAATACTACATTGTAATAGATTTTTGGTAGAGGAGTTTGAAGATTGGTTTAGGTAGTATATTCTTGTGTGGGCAGGTGAGAGAGTTGGAGGAGCTGCTTCCTTCAGGGGAGGGGCGGGGTCTGGGAGCATGGCAGTCGCTGAAGGCCTCGGAGAACCCCATCCTGTCCAGCCAGCCCCACCCCTCCTCCCTCGCCCAGCGTCTGCAGGCAGAACCGCAGCTGCGCTTCGTCCTGGCTGGGGATGGTCCCTGCGTCATCACGCCAGTCCGTCCCCCACCCCGCTGCTCTCAGGTGACTACATGGTTGCAGGACATGATGCAGACGATGGTGCCACCCCACAGCCAGGCCGACCTGAAGGGGGAGACTACTGAGGAGGGTGAGGAGGCGTGGGGAACAAGTGGGGAGACCTCCATGCCTTTGGACATAGACCTTCCAGGGGAGGATAGGGAGGAACAGGGCAATCAAGACAGCAGTGATGAGGAGACCTCCATTTTCACCCGTCTCAAGTCCAGGCCTGGACAGGTCAGTGGAACTCCCCACCTCACGCCTTCTGTGTAGAGAACACACACATGACCACTGTTGTATTTCAACCATAGGAAACTTCACCTTTTTTCACTCTACGCAGCTACACATTTAGCGTGCTGACTGGTCAGAGCTGCCAAGTGCTACGCTTTTGATGTAGCATGCTATAGTTTTGTTGACAATGCTGTGCTGCTAACACGTAGTGATGAAATGCTATGCAAAAAAAAGAAAAAGAAAAAAAAGAAGTAAAGTGGAAACAAAACAAAAAAATTATGCTGCACTTAGTGATGAAGTGCTAGCAAAAATGGAAAAACAAATGCAGGAATGCTTCACAGACGTAGCAGCAGCTTAAATGGAAGCAAATCAGTAGAGATCGTCAGGCTGTTGGCTTATTTTGTCAGGAAGTACCGTAAAGTTCGGACTATAAGCCGCGACTTTTTTCCCCAGCTTTAAAACCCTGCGGCTTAAACAACGATGCGGCTTATGTGCGGATTTTTTCCGATTTCAGAAGCATCACACCACGTCTATTCTTAGCTTCTCTGTAACTCACCATATCGTGTTTACTGTTCATGAATTTTTATTATGCTTTTAACTACGATTTTCTGTGTAATCGTGTAATGGAATCAGTAACCCGTTCAGAAATACGGGAATCGACATAAGTAAAGCCCATTACTGATATTTTTTCATCAGTTTGTCTTCTACAAAAATACGATCACTTCGAACGGCGCAATATGTTGGCCGTTTTCCGACCTGTTTAATCTTGACTAACACTAGCTGAATTACGAACAAAATAACTAAGCACTGGCACGGTATTAGCGAAATAAAACAATCGAATCGTTTCATTAATGTTCTGGTTTGTTATTATATGCGTTATCTTACCAAGTGCGTCTTGCAATTCAAAAACGATTTAGCGCATTCGACTCGGTCATTGTCAGACCTTGGCTTCGATCCGCCATTGTTGAAATCGTGGACAGGGAGTGAAGGTTTGCATTTGATACGTTCGCTTTGATTGGCTTGCGCTTTCGAGTACTCAACCAATCGCTTAGCTTGATACACCAATGAACGCAGGAGAGAACTTCCTTTCTAGCTCATCGTTAATGCGTTGTTTTTTTCGGTATTTTTTTTAAAGCAATGATGTTGGAAAGACAACACTTGTAAGAAGCCTCATAAAAACTTCGATTCTAAATTGATTTAAAACACGTCGTACTAAAAAAAAAAAAAGACTGAAGAAAAGCTGGAAACATGCTCTTGTATTCTGACCTATTTTAAACGCCAATGAATGCAGTGAACACATTGTATGTGATGATTTTCGACACTATGTGAACTCAACGCTCGGCCAGCTGCCGCCTGCGGCACATCAGACTGTGTTGTATATATCTGCGGCTTATAAACCGGTGCGGCTTATTTGTGAAAAAAGTTCAGATTTTTTAAAAATTTAGTGGTGCGGCTTATATACAGGTGCGCTCAATAGACCGAACTTTACGGTAGTCAAGTTCAGTGAGGAGAGGAGGAAAAAAAAAGCAGAATCAAAATTGCAAAAGATGATCACAATTTTTCTGCCTAATCTGTTTCGTTTTGGCCATTTTGATTTTTGTAGGTAAAGTCAAGATAATGGGAGATTTTTGTGTAAGTCTTCCATCATGTTATATGTGATGGGAAGTGAAAACTGAAAATGTTCTTGAATCTGTCTTGTCTTTTTGGGCATGTGAGTGCTATTTTTAAAATTTAGAATACAATGCTTATAATGTCAAACACTCTGCTTTAGTTCTTTTGAGGCTATGGCAGTTCTGACTTTTTACTGAGGGAATATTTTTTCTGTGCATTTTTGTCTGCTGTTTGTAAATTGAAAAAGACATATTTCTCAAAAAGCTGCAAGTCTGTTTTGTATTGTAGATAAAATTTGGATTACTTTACCTTTGTTTTGTGTGTTTAATTTATTTTTTCATGTTTTCAGTAATGATGCAGTCTGTTTCATTTTCTTTCACTAAAAAATTCTTAACAGATGAATTGATGAATAATTGTGATGGCAGCTCCTTCATATCAAGTGACCAGTTCACCTTTAGGGCCCTGATGGCGGGGTTGCATTCAGAAGAAATGTGCTTACAAGGATGGCCCCACTTTCCTACTGCTTGATTTGTAATATCTAAGCCGGCAAATATGAAAACGACAGCTTTGGGAAATTGCTTTTTCATTGTAATGAAGAGATGAGCATCCAGACTCAAACTAAAGGAAGCGTCTGTGTGAGTTCGACAAAGCACTTTTTTATCTTCACTTTTTCAAGATGAAGGTTCTCGGACAAAGACTATAAAGGTTAGAACAGTTGTTTGGCATCACATACTGTACCATGTCAAATTCTTGCAAGCCTTTGTCTGAGAACCCCTTCGTGAAATGTGGCTTTTGTTGAACTTTTACTTAATGCCATGTAATTTTTGGAAGCAATCCTTTAACTCTTTTATACATAAAGATATACCAAAAGAAAGGCAAATTATTGTTGAAGTCAGTTTTCAAGAGTTTCTGTTCTCAGCCCTTTGGTGGCAGTTTGGTTACACTGGTTAAAAATTGCCCGATGCATGTGCAAATTGTTAAAGGGGAAACAAAACCCCCACACACTTACACATAGAACATTGCACACACAGCATGTTATGCCGTACAACTGGGCATGCAGCATTGAGAAAAAGTTGCACGTGAGCTGGATGTCTAGACTCCAAAGCCAAGTTACTATCTGATAATAATTATGAATCGGGTTCAGGCAAGTCTTTTTTCATTACTACATGCATGCATTGTTTTGTCCCTTGTTAGTTTGCCCAGAACGTTGAGTTGGGAATGGTAAGTCAACACTGTGTAGTCTTAACTGCCTTAGGGATTCGAACAGAGTGACTGAAGGTGAAAAAAATAAAGCAAAATTTCGAAAGAGAGGGGATTAGTTGCTGCCAAGGACACACACAAACATAGCACAGGACAAGAAACAATGCATTTCGACCTCCTGGGTCTTCTTCAGGCAAAAGAAAACAAACACATTTAGGACAGTGAACAAAGAACGTGAAATCACTTAGCTCCTCATGGTCGCCACGCATTCAGCATTTTGAATGCGCGGCGACCATGTGGAGCTAAGTGATTCCACGTTCTTCGTTCACGGTCCTAAATGTTATTTGTTTCCTTTCGCCTGAAGAAGACCCAGGAGGTCGAAATACATTGTGTCTTGTCCTGTGCTATGTTTGTGTGTGTCCTTGGCGGTAACTAACCCCCTCTCTTTCGAAATTTTGCCTTAGGGATGTTAGTAGTCAAAGTGCTTTGTAGAGTCTCACTGGGAATGATCAGTCGGCACAATCTGTTTTAACTCTTCTCACGCCAAGTACTTCAGTACTTTTCTATACATGGAAACAAAGTATTTTTTTTTTTCTGACATCAGAATTTTATCACCTATGTTATAAAAAAAACAAAGCCAGAAAATACAATTCTAATTGAATTGCCATGAGATTTGGGGAAATTATGCAGAAAAGCATGTAAATTGTTCTGACATTAATTTCAAGTGTATAATGTGTTTTTGGTAATGTAAGTTTGAAAACAACCCTAAATGTATTCCGCCGTTTGGTCTTCGTATGCAGCCTCACATGCGGAATGCAGGTCTAGACCTGGGTGTAGTTTTCCGATTTTTCCAAGTTTCCGGATCAACCTCGTGGACCTTTTTCACACCAGAGATTCGTTTCGATCTTGCAGCTTTTCGCAAAGAGTCTACCAGCTCTCTGACGTACAAGGCTTTGTATGCTGAGCTCTGTTCCAAATTCCCATCCTATCAAAAAGTTTTCACTGACGGTTCCAAGTCTGAGGATGGAGTGGCCTGTGCAGCCTACTGCCCCGGGGCTCCTTCTCAGATACTGTTGGAACATATACATTCAGATGCTTCTGTCTATTCTGCTGAACTTACTGCTCTGGTACTGGCTTTGAAGATAATCTCACATTCTTCGAAGAGGGACTTTCTGGTTCTGTCGGATTCGCTGTCAGCTTTGGAGGCCATAGCTGGCCGCAACCTTCAGCATCCAGAACTTTTACATTTTTTTTAACTTTTTAGCAAGTTGAAGGCGGACGGTTACAACATTACTCTTGCTTGGGTTCCTGGTCATGTTGGCATCGGCGGGAACGAAATGGTTGATCGTTTAGCAAGAATGCCACAAGAGAGAAAACTGTCCAACACTTATATCCCCTGCTCAGATGTGAAACCCAAAATTAACGATTATGTGAGAGACCTCTGGCAGGAGGATTGGAACACACAGACGAATAACAAACTCTTTCAGATCCGTCCAAACCTTCAGGACTTCCTCACATCTACGTCAGGTGGTCGTAAAGAGGAAACGGTTCTGTGCCGGCTGCACACCGGCCATTCGTATTTTACCCATTCTTACCTTTTAAAGAGTGAAGAAGCTCCGTGGTGCATTCCATGTCATGCACCACTCACAATGAAACATGTTCTTTTAGAGTGTTGGGACTTGCACGATGTGAGACACAAACATTTTACAGCGGAGTCCATGAAGATCCTGTTCAGGGATGTCCCGCCTGATGTGATCCTCGAGTTTTGAGAGAGATTCACATTTTTCATCTGATTTAAGATTTTACGGAAGAAAGATTTTTAACGAAGTTTTCTGGTACGTTTCTAGACGATGTCATTTAAAAGAGATGTGTGAAAGGGTTTTTTTTTTTTTTTTTTTTTTTTTTTTTTTTTAATTTAATGACTGGTGAGTTGATTTTAACGTGGTGACAGCCCTGATGTGGCCCTTTGCGGTCGGCTGGGCTATAAGCAACATTATCTTATCTTATCCTAATGTTGTTGCTGTTGTAGATGTGGCGATTGTTGGGTAGCATAAAACTTTCGGGTCGTCTATCACTTCATCATCCTCTTCTTCCTAATTGGAATTGTCTGCATATCAACTGATCGATCAGTTCAGACACACGTTCTTCTTTCAGCACTCTTTTCTTTGTCACCTCAAAACATTCCTCCAGTGTAAATCCTTCAAAATACTCATCATCACGCCCTAAGTCACTGTTGTTCAGCTAGAAACACTTTGCTCAGCTCCATCTCGGAAACCGCTCAAAAATCAAAAAATCCCCACTGAATTGATGTTTTTGCCACTAAAAATTGCAGACAGAGGAAGTAGCTATGTTTATTTCAAGTGCGCATGCGCTCAGCTGTGCAGGGGAAGTGACCATCAGCTTTAGAATTAGCTTAATGTGCGCCATGTGCTTTTTGACCGCCTTTGGCTCTCAGGTATAGGAAACGTCATCGGTGGTAGCTACCACCAGTGGTATGAGGAGAGTTAACTGCCATATGGGTATCAGCTGTAAAGTGCTAGGTTATGAATGGTTGTCTGTTTTATATATATATTATATATATATTATAAATGTACATTTATTGTAGCATTGCTCAAGACAACTATATGACTTGACATTTTCATATAATGACAGGCTTGATATGGCTGCATGCGGTCTGTTGGGTTGTCAGTATAACAACTGAAACTGATCATCGGTGCCATTCAGGCAGGTCAAAAGACCCAGAGGGATGATGCGGGTGACGACATCTCACATGGCAGCAGCACCCCCAAACGCCAGCGTCTGGACT
The DNA here is from genome assembly GCA_018398815.1 of Conus ventricosus. Classification (NCBI taxonomy): domain Eukaryota; kingdom Metazoa; phylum Mollusca; class Gastropoda; order Neogastropoda; family Conidae; genus Conus; species Conus ventricosus. The sequence continues at coordinate 54,832 of JAFLJL010014580.1, read as the reverse complement.
CTGACATCCTCCACAGCACACCCGTGCGACGTTCCTCCTCCGACCTCTTTGATGTGACCTGCACCCCCATTAGCCGCGGTCAGGGAGGGGAGAGCAGCGGGCAGCAAGGAGACACCTCTGACCCTCAGTTTGTGCCCCCTGCCCGGCCACCTTTGCGACGTCTGTCCACCAACACTCAGGCTGCATTGACCAAGGCCATGATGACTTCAGACCGCAGGGTATGAGTTGTTGACTTAGACTGCAGTTCATAGCTTTTGGCTGAACCAGTATTTAACAGAATATGTGTATACATGAAGGACTGGAACCAATGGGATACACCTTGTTGTAGGTAGCTCAGACACTGGCAGGTGCTTATACATATGCGTAGGGGCACTGCTGTGCAAATGAAAAGCAAAATTGTGTACCTATCACCCACTTATTAATCTTTACACTGGTACAAATAGTGATTCAGCAACATTTTGATTCAAAGTTGACCAGATTAAGAGCTAAAAAGAAGCTGCTTGACGCTTTTTATAAAGAAAGCGGACCTGTCGGTTACAAATGGCAAACACTGAAGTTTTGCTGAGCGGTATTGACATAAATTTCATAGAAATCGAAGATTGTAGTTTGAGAAAATAAATGGTAACAAAAGTTTGAAGTGTTTAATCATTTAATCAGAGTGCTGGATGAAACAGTGCTGAGTGAGAGCTATGGAGACAAAGAGTGCTGAGTGAGAACAATTGAGACAAGAGTTGTGGGTGAGGACATTGAAGAAAGAATGTTGGGTGAGAGCTGAGAGACGGTGCTGGATGGAGACCATAGAGACAAAGTGTTGGATGAAAGCTATAGAGACAGAGGGCTGAGTGAGAGCTATGGAGACAGACTGCTGGGTGAGAGCAATGGAGACAGAGTACTGGATGAAAGTTGTGGGAACAGCCTGAAGATTTGTTGTCGAGACACAGTAGGTAGCGGCAGCCAAAATTTGAATTGCAAATTGCATATTTCTGTTTAAGATTTTTAGATAGAACTTTTAAAGCAAAACAAAGTAAAAAAAAAATTACTGCTCTATCTTTATTAGTTTTTAGAGATATCGACATTTTAATATTGCATTTGCCGAACGTTCGCATGTAATAGTGTGACATGGCATCTTTGAAGCCTCCCAGCAAGAACACCATGCATGTGAGACATAAGATATTATGCATTTGGAATGTGTGTACCATAATACTCTTAGCACACAAATTTACAGGGCTGTCCAAAACAAATTGCCTCTTTTGCTTGTGGTAAAAAATGGCACTTCATGCAATTCCGGAAACGTCAAATCGGCACGAGGTGCCATGTTTGGGGACCTACAGATTTTAGAAAATGACCTCAATAGTGATTTCTTTAGATTTTTTGAGTTACCAGTTTGCATAGACTTAGCCTAATTTTTTTCAGTTCAATGGGTCTGTAAACGTTCCATCTAATGAGGTGTAAATATGCTTAGAAAGGCCAAAATGTACAGTGGCAAATAGTCCGTAGATCGACAAAATTAGAAAAAATGGACATAATTCCTGAACTAATACAGATTTTCACTTCAACTTGGTGGTTGTATTCTAAATGGTAACTTTTGTCTTGTAAGTGTTAAATGACAGAAATCAAGCAAAAAATACCTGCATAATCCATTTTAAATGATGCTTAGGGGACCTAAAATCCACAGACGTCAACAGGAAAATTGCAATGTTTTCCAAACCACTTGTCATATCCCTCTCAAATTTTAACCAGATATCTAAAATGGTGGTATGCATAACTTAAACTACTGAAAGTCTTCACAGACAAACTTTTTGCTTATTTAGATTGTCTTAATAATCTACTAACAATACTAGTGTAAAGATCTCAAACCCAAAATCATTATTTTTGAAAATGATGTCAACAGTTCACTGATAGCTGAACTCACTGAAAAGAACATTCTTCACAAGTCCTACCTTTCAAATAACACCTTAGGTCACTTACAACAGACATTTCTTGAAAGAAGCTAATCACAGACGATTTTCAAACAGGAAACGTTTGAATGCGTCGTATCTCTGGCGTAGATCATTTGGCCAGTCCACAACAGAAGACCTCCCAGATGAAGAAGATGGGGCCAGGGTGAGGTTGGAGGCAAACACCACTGAGGAGTTGATTGGATACACATCGAGTGAGTGTGGCCATCGGTACAGGAAGAAAGCCCATGGAGAAGGAGCCACTGGCGGTGGTAGCTTGCTGACTGATGTAGCTCTTCCCACTCCTGCTGGTTCCATCAATGTGCAAGTCCCAGTGCTCGTGACTTCTGAGGACCTCTGCCACATGAGACTTGCTGACCACATGCCCTTGGTCAGCAAAGCGTAAAGCTGACCTTTGTGAGGGCAAATCACCTTCTGGAATCCTGGCACCACACAGCCGTGCAGCAGTTCTGATGACAGCACCACACCTGCTCCATAACTGCTATCTTTGCCTCCGGTTTGAAGTGCCGTTTTCATCTTTGAGGCGCAGTTCTTCAGGATCTTGCAGAACTTCACCAGCATGTTGTTGGTCCAATAGTGTTGCTTCCATTTTTTCCTTCAGAGTAATTATCTTTGTTTTCAAATTTGATGCAGTAGTTTGGCTGCTCTTCAGTTTTTGTCTAAGACCATTTATCTTTCTTTGACAACCTCCACTTTGATGTTTAATTATGTGCTCTGTTTTTTTCGTATCATTTTCTTTCCTTTTTAGCCTTTTGTAATAATTCGACTGTTGTATTGTTGAAATTTTTCTGTTCGCTCTCTGTAACTTGTCTCTTAACAGAAGTTGTTCTTGATCTGATGATTTCTTATCAGCAATCATTTTAGCCATTTCCGTTTTCTAGTGCCATCAAACGTTGGTTTTCTTCATGCAAAACGTTTTTCAGAGTGTCAACTTCTGATTTTGATGTTTTGAGTGCTGCCTGTGTTTCTTCCAGTTGCCGGCGGAGAGCAGCTAACTGTCTCCCATGTGTTGCTAATTTAATAGCCGCATTCCCATTATCCATCTTTTCTTCATATGTGACCTGAGGATCTGACAAATGTACTGCAGAGGCAGAGGGTTCTAGTGGGGATAAGTTTTGTTCCAGACTCTTTTTTAATACAAAATGCTCTGGAGGCTGCAAAAGAAAGTCTTTCAATTTCTGCTGACTGCTGGGTCTGGAAGCACTTTTCAGCAGACTGTCATAGGGTTTCCTGGTTTTGGCCAATTTTGTGTTGAGCTGTTTATCAGAGAGCCCTGCAATGTTTAACCCTATCATGTGGAACCACTCTTTTTGTAGAGACAGGCCTTTCTTCTTTCTGGAAGATCAGCAGATCAATCAGCAACCCATTTGTCACTGACACCTCACACAGCTGGGACTGGTCAAAGGTATTTGGTGAAAGGAGATGGTGTCGCTTGATTCCTTTTTCTGCAAGAAGTGACCAATATTTCTACTTTCCAGTTCGAACCTGACATCCGTCTCTAAAAATCTCTGAAGATCACCATCACAGGATAACGTTGAAACACCTCTGATTGCATGGTTGACCTCTGTTTTCAGTGTAGTGTGTGCAAAAATGTTTTCATCACACACTTTGTCAACAAAGGCGGAAATCTCATCCCAGCTCTTCTCACAGGTCCGTCTCAAACAGTCCAGTTGAAGAAGCAGCTTGTTGGTGGCAACTAACTGCTTGGTCAGGCCTACTTTTCTCCCCTTCCTTCTGCTGTGAGGTACTGCTTCATGCGATGAAACTGGTCATCTTCAAGGAAAGAAAGGAAAATTTTAAGCATTTGACTTCCATTGATTTTTGCATGCTTCTCAGATGCGTGCACCTGTGTCAGTGGGGGGGGGGGGGGGGGGGGGGGGGAAGCAGGAGAAGAGGAAGAGGTGTTTGTGGCTTCAATGTGTGTGTGTGGGTGCGGCGCGGGCACCTATATCATGTGATTGTGAGTGTGTTTTCAAGACATCACAGACATTTGCAATATAACTTTTACAATGAAGTGAATGGATTTACTGGAAAATAATCTAAGTGAGCTTATTTAACAGGAACATTTCTTTAGTACTTTTTCACCATACTTGATTAAATACTAGAAAGCTCAAAGTGCTGAAGTACCTTAACAATAGCAACAGAAAAGCAAACTAAAACATCATTCACTCACACACACATCGATCTAGTATTTTTTTTTAAATGCAGTCTTTTTCATAAAATGTATGTTCTTTTCGTGACTGTGTTGTATAAGTGGGGGGGGGAGGTGAGAGATGAGCATAATACACGGGAATGAAAACTGTGGTCTTCTCTTCTTCTTCTTCTTCTTCCTAAAATACTGGTTCACTCAAAAACGAGTAGGTCACCAGCGTGGTGGGCTCATACACGCGAGAAAAATCCAACAAGTACTACTGCCCCTTCTTCAATACTATTACAAAATACACATACAATGACAGAAATCAACAGATTTGCATGAAAACAAAAAAAATAAACGATCACTATGCGCATTAACTCGAAGAAAAACGCACGAACACGGCCGCGCAAGATCGACCAGATCGTTTTGTTACTTGTGACCAAAGTCATTCAACTTCCGGTAATCGATACTGTCAAATAATTTAATAAAATATGCCCAAACTTTTATTATATAAAAAATAAAAACATACGATTCGACAATGTGCAATCTTGAAATTATATTTAGTTAATGTTTAGGTAAAATGAACCTTTCGATAAAATTAAATCAACTTCGACAGGAAGACAACAAGAGTACAGAACATGTTTTTCCTAACACTTTCACTTGATCACTTCTAATTCAAAAACTAACCATAATCTGGTCATTCTCAACCGATCATTTCTTTGAAAGATGTGCTTAAATAATCGATCTGCCATAATCACAAATAAAACTTACCATTAGAGTCCTGGACACGGACGTCCCATTCATTTGAAACGATGTTGTCGGTTCGACGCACTTGCCATGTTAGGTCGCCATTCCGATTGTATTGTTGTGCCTCGCGACGTTCCGCACACTCGCTTTTCCCGGCTTGCGATTGGTGGCTATGGCACGGATAGAGCTCATTTGCATACCGCTGTGTGTAGGACTTGAAATCCTTTTTCCAGCGCACCCTAAGATGATATATCTTTATTCAGTATTTCTTGGAGATAAAGTAGATTGAAATTTACCCAATTTTTCAACTCGTTTTCTCAAATTAATACTGGACTTAATTATTTTGAAACTTGTACTGTTTTAAAGAGGAATCTTCGATCTTATTATGAAACTATTTTTTAGATCACTCTGTCCAGCATGTGTAAAGCGAGTCGAGATTTTCCAACACGTACCAACTTCGGGTTCGGCGGACGTCGGCAATTTCGCTGACGGCGAAGCTGACTTTTCTTTCCAGGGGGTATTTTTCATTTAGATTTTCTCTCTCTCACGCATTCATGACAAAAATGAAAATACATGAGAATAAAAGTAGATAAATAAAGGTTAATCAGAATCAAAAAGCATCGTTATAGATACAGTATTACACCAGTACTGCCAGATTGAAGTTGGCCTATTTTCACCTAAAATCAACCTTTCCATCACTGCTGACAGGGGCGTGCCGCTACCTAGACACAGTGCTCGGTGAAAGCTCTGAGAACAACTTCAGATTGTCTGTCGTGTGCAGCAGCAGTCATTGGAGGAGAAACTTCTCAAATTGATGCCCCAACGCCAAGGAATGCGCACGGCTTCAAGGTCACACAGCAAAATTTGCAGGACGCCAAAGCCTTGCACAAGGTTAGTCACATTGTTATGATCTGTATGCTCGGTTTTCTTCAGTTGTCTTGCGAGTTTCTCTGGTGATGATTTTCTTGTCCTTCATCTTGTCTTTTGGCTTTTTTTTTTGTTGTTGTTTTCATCTTTCATCCTTGTGAGTTTCTCTGGTTGTGGCCTTCTTGTCCTTCATCCTGTGTGTGTGTGTGGTTTTTTTCCATATCAGTTACCTTGGTAGTTTCTCTGACAATGACTTTCTTGCCCATCATGTGATTTAGATCTTAAAGATAGTGCTGTGACTCTGCCAAAGTTATGAGGGGATGGTGATTTTTACAGTAATGATTGAAAAAGAAAGGGGAAAAAACGCGAGTTGTGGGGAAAAAGTGGAGAGTATTTTGAGGTATATATAGATGACATTGCAATGAATGTAAAGATACTATGATGACCATCCATTTCACCGTTAGTTCATTGACGTATGTCCTGGATGACAGTGCAATAAAAGTACTGTGGGGAGCGTACATTGTGGTCATTATTCAGTGACAAATGCCCTGAATGACAGTGTAGTAGCAGTGACAGGTCAGTGACAAATGTCCTGAAGGACAGTGCAGACTGTGGTTGGCATACATTGCAGTGACAAGTCAGTCATTGCAAGGACAGGTCAGTCATTGCAGTGACAGGTCAGTGACAAATGTCTTGAAGGACAGTGCAGACTGTGGTTGGTGTACATTGCAGTGGCAGTTCATTAATAAATGTCCTGAATGACAATGCAATAAACATGCCCTGATGACCAGATGTTTCTGTGACAGTTCGGTGATAAATGTGCTAGGTAATAATGCAATGAACATACTTGGGTGACCTTACAACGCGGTATAATGTATCTGAGTGATGTAGCTTAGATATTCATTCAGTACACTACCATATGGTATCAGGGTTCGTAGCGTTTGGGAAAGTTTGGGGAAAAAAGATGTTATTTTCCAGGCCCTGGAAAGTCTTTGAAAAATAAGAAAACATGAATATGGTTTGTAAAAGTTTGTGAATTTAGAGTTATGTCACCAATATAAGATATCCACTCCGAAAAAAATCGGGGACCATGAAATTTTAACATATAAGAGGAAACAACTATAAAATATAATAAATGCGATCGGATGAACCGCAGCGAATTGAGTAGCAGACGAACTCTCGATTTCAAGCGCAACGCGAGTTACTTCCCTTGGAATATCCGGGTCTCTCAGAGAAAACAAAATGCCGGGCCAGTGCGTTTTCAACGAACTGTGGCTAGAAAATTCGACTTACAAACGATGGCTGCGGAAAAAATGCTGGCAACAAGCGGTCTGCGTACTGTGCAGCGTGCAGAAAAAACATCGATATTGGATCGATGGGTGAAGGAGCCCTCATCAGCCATAACGGCGGTAAGTCAATACAGTGTTCATCGCGTGGGATCACCGGTCACATTCTCTTGGTCACAGGAAGAAAAATGAGACGAAGACGGAAAATGATTTTTGGTGAACCTTTTGTTTCAGTAGTTAGCCAAGCTATCCAAACGCTCTCCCATCAGCCATACCTCAACCTACTTGTTTTTTTAATTTTTTTTACGTTGTTCAGGTTGACGTTTTTGCCCTTTAAAAGAAAAGAAAAAAGAAAAAAGAATGTGACCATGTGACCTGCGCTTTGAAGGAAACACTGTTACAAATATTGCCAGAATTTGCAAAGTGGTGATTACCTCATGCTCTACTGCAACTACTACTAGTACTACTTCTTTCTGTTCTAATACTGCTTCTCCTAGAACTTCTGTTCTGATATTATTATACTACTACTAGTACTACTACGCTGTTTACTACCACCACTGCTACCCACTATTTTCATTCATACTATTTTTAATTATATTTTTAAAAGGTTGGGAACAATACTAATAGGAAATATTCATGTGAACTTATAATCATGTTATAATTAATACTAATGTGAAATGAAGATAGTATTTCTTTCCATATAGAGAGTACATAATTGTAAATGTAATAGTGATTTTTTTAAAAAGTTAATACCATTAATAGCAATTGATATAAAACAGTAAGTTATACTGGTATTTATTTCACAATAACAAGAACATTCATTTTAATTAATATTTAACAGTATATTGACAGAATTTTATAATGATCAATCAATATTTACAATTTTTTATAAAATTTCTGATACAGATATAGCAGTAACATCATACACTGTCTCTTTAAACAATGTTAAAGACATATAATTGTGACAATAATTAGGATGATAATGATAATAGTGATAATGATTGTGATGATTATAAAGATTTTGCCTACTAGTAATAATAAAATTGATATGATGATAAACAAGAACGATTTTTGGTGTCTTGATTAAAACTTTTATAAACACAAAAGAAAATTTGTATTTCAGGTGCAAAGCACAAGAAGAATGTGGCTTCCATTGACAAAGTGGTTGCACCATTGGTGACTTCATGGGCATCCACAGCAAGAAGTCTTCCACAACCAGCTCCTCCTCTGACAGTGACATCTTCAGAGGTTCCTGTCTCATCAGCTGCGACGCAGAAAGAAAAACAGTGTGGTAGTTTGGCATCCTACGTGTCTGGCACAGAAGTGTTGAAAGCCGAGGTGTTGTGGGCAATGAAGTGCCTAACATCCCATTACAGTATGAAACCATGTGATGGCATGAAACAGCTGTTTCAAGCCATGTTTCCTGACAGCAACATTGCTGCAGCGTTTTCCTGTGGAGAAGCAGTGTTGATTCTAGAGCGCGCCCTTGCGGGATTCCCGCAATATTTTTCTGAAGGCCGCAAAAAATCGCGAAAGACGCGGCCCAAAAGCCGCAAAAAAAAAGAAAACGAACGCGTTTTTGCACAACCAGCGCGGCTTCGCCGCTGCCGTGTGTATAGCCTCCTGAGCAATTCCTTTAGCCGAACGCGCGTTCTACCAAATTTTTTCATTGGCCGAGAAGCAGCAGTTGAGCCAATCAGCGGTACTGGCAATTCAACAGTCCTCATGTCGGCTTCAACGATGAAGCGCGCGAAGCCAAACACTCTTGTTTTCTTTCGCCTTCACGAAGAAAAAACACACTGATATATCCAGTGTTGATTCTAGAGCGCGCCCTTGCGGGATTCCCGCAGTATTTTTCTGAAGGCCGCAAAAAATCGCGAAAGACGCGGCCCAAAAGCCGCAAAAAAAAGAGAACGAACGCGTTTTTGCACAACCAGCGCGGCTTCGCCGCTGCCGTGTGTATAGCCTCCTGAGCAATTCCTTTAGCCGAACGCGCGTTCTACCAAATTTTTTCATTGGCCGAGAAGCAGCAGTTGAGCCAATCAGCGGTACTGGCAGTTCAACAGTCCTCATGTCGGCTTCAACGATGAAGCGCGCGAAGCCAAACACTCTGTTTTCTTTCGCCTTCACGAAGAAAAAACGCACTGATATATCTAAAGATCATCAGCTGGAAGCCGATAATGAGTCTACAGCCACCGTTACGGCTACTCAGTCAAGCGATAGCGTGTCTCAGCCGATCGACGCCGGAGGCGAAACGATTGAAAGTGCCAGTGAACCCGAAGATCAGCAAGATAATGAAGATGGTGAAAACGAAGCCGATCCCTCCAGTTCGAAAACGGAGGAGCAGAAGAAACTCTACAAGGCGTTTCAAGAATCATGGTTGAAAGACAGACCCTGGTTAAAGAAGGAAGAAGATGGAAGCATGATGTGCTCCTTGTGCCTGAAACACAAAAAAAAAGAACACGTTCACGAAGCCGGGGTGCAAGAACTATCGAACATCGACTCTGACACGGCATGTTCCGACTGTGAGCGTGGTTTCAGTGCCCAAAATGCCATCAAGACAGCCAGGAGAAACAGGCTGAAAGAAGACAGCCTCAATGTGCTGATGACCATCAAATGTGAAGGTCCTCCCATCAATGACCATGACTTCACAGCTGCTGCAGCAGAGTGGAAGCAACAGAAGGATAGGAGGATCTACAAGAAATGAATGGAGTTCTGTGGGCTGTACATATGTATTTTCAGTTGTGTATGGTGAAGGTGTACACAGTGACTTTTCACAGTTAAAGGGTTTTCTTAAGGTGATGGTATATAAATCTTGACAATAGTGATGGTCACTTCATATAAAGAGACTGAATTAATTGTGGGGTAGGCTTAGAGTTGCTGGATTCTATGATGAGGTGACAACAGACTTGCTCACTTGCTGTATGACTGCCAAGAAGGGAGCTCAGCTGAGTACATGCACCACCAGAAAAAGACAAGTCTTCTAAGGTATGTCAGAATGTGTGTGTACTCTGTGTGTGTGTGTGTGTGTGTGTGTGTGTGTGTGTGTGTGTGTGCACGTGTGTGTGTGTGTGTGTTTCTGTAATAAAATGTAACTCGTTTCTTGTTTTTGTTGTTTTAGTTTACTTTGGCCATAATGTAATCATTGTGATTAAGCTTTAAAATCTGAATTTTCACGCGTTTTGAGGGCCTCCCATTTTCACCCTATGGGCCCCTTTTTTTATGTGAGGGGGCCCTTGGGCCCCCTTTTTTGAAATCCTAGAATCAACACTGTATATCTAAAGATCATCAGCTGGAAGCCGATAATGAGTCTACAGCCACCGTTACGGCTACTCAGTCAAGCGATAGCGTGTCTCAGCCGATCGACGCCGGAGGCGAAACGGTTGAAAGTGCCAGTGAACCCGAAGATCAGCAAGATAATGAAGATGGTGAAACGAAGCCGATCCCTCCAGTTCGAAAACGGAGGAGCAGAAAAAACTCTGTGAGCGTGGTTTCAGTGCCCAAAATGCCATCAAGACAGCCAGGAGAAACAGGCTGAAAGAAGACAGCCTCAATGTGCTGATGACCATCAAATGTGAAGGTCCTCCCATCAATGACCATGACTTCACAGCTGCTGCAGCAGAGTGGAAGCAACAGAAGGATAGAAGGATCTACAAGAAATGAATGGAGTTCTGTGGGCTGTACATATGTATAAAGCTTTTCAGTTGTGTATGGTGAAGGTGTACACAGTGACTTTTCACAGTTAAAGGGTTTTCTTAAGGTGATACTGATGGTATATAAATCTTGACAATAGTGATGGTCACTTCATATAAAGAGACTGAATTAATTGTGGGGTAGGCTTAGAGTTGCTGGATTCTATGATGAGGTGACAACAGACTTGCTCACTTGCTGTATGACTGCCAAGAAGGGAGCTCAGCTGAGTACATGCACCACCAGAAAAAGACAAGTCTTCTAAGGTATGTCAGAATGTGTGTGTACTCTGTGTGTGTGTGTGTGTGTGTGTGTGTGTGTGTGTGTGTAATAAAATGTAACTCGTTTCTTGTTTCTTTTTGTTGTTTTAGTTTACTTTGGCCATAATGTAATCATTGTGATTAAGCTTTAAAATCTGAATTTTCACGCGTTTTGAGGGCCTCCCATTTTCACCCTATGGGCCCCCTTTTTTTATGTGAGGGGGCCCTTGGGCCCCCTTTTTTGAAATCCTAGAATCAACACTGGAGAAGCAAAAAGCAAGATACTTGTGTACTTTTGGTCTTGGGCCATATTTTACGTCCGAGCTTACAAAACAAGTAAAGGCAGCAGAAAACTATGTGCTTCTTTTTGATGAAACGCTGAACCAGAATCTCCAGGAAAAACAGTTGGATGTGTATGTCAGATTCTGGGACCGTAATTGTGTTCTTACAAGATACTTTGACTCCACATTCATTGGTGTGATAACGAGGAACTGTTCTATTAAAAGGTAATCTCCACTACAACACATTGGCTGCCTTTGGAATTGACAGTTGTTGTAAGTCTTGTGACATATAGGACAGAATCCATTGATTCATTTTTCAAACAACGGCAGTGCATTGTGGCTGAAAAAAAGGAATATAATAGTCTACATTTTCTGTGGGTCATCACAAACAGACAATAATAAGGCTAGAAGATTGGTGTGATAACAAGGAACTGTTCTATTAAAAGGTAATCTGTCTGTCTGTTGTGTTTGTGCTTATTTACATGTCCCTTTTATCTACCTAACTTCAGTTTTAGGGCTGCTTAAATAAAATAAAGGTCTTTGAAAAATCCAGAAAGTGGTTTTGAAAGTTTGGGAAAAGTTTGGGAATTTTGGGATGCTCTTAGGCTATGAACCCTGGCGTATTGACTACATTGCCTTAAATACATCAACTACAGTGACTGTTGACAGCAATGCTGTTCTGGTCAGTGCCGTACAAACACATATTATAGAATGCCCAAGTATACAGAGATTTTTGAGTAGTGATTTTCATTACTTAAGGGTATGACACCATATTATCAATTTATTATTTGTGTCTGTTTTAGAGCCGATGGCTGTTGGTTGCACCACCTCAGCAGTGACTGTTCTGTTGCATTGATTTCATTGGTTCATTTGTTTGTCATGTTTACAGCATCAGTTCCTGACTGTGCTCAGCATGGAATTGCACACTGACAGTCGTGGTGACCTGATGCCAGACCCCGAGGTGGATGCCATCCGCGTGGTTTTCTATGCAGTCTTTGACGACATCCGCCAGAGAAAGGCCCTAGAAACATGACTGGAGCCATTGTGGTGGACAGGGAGTCTTGCCAGGCAGGTGGTGGTGATGGCAGTCGACCTTCCACCTCAGCTGGGACGGGTGGGCATGGCAAGCAAACCTTGTTTGAGAAGTGCAGTGTTGTGGAAGATCTGGAGGTGGTCTACGTGCCGTCAGAGACGGACCTCATCCACCACTTGGCCTCCTTCATCGTTAGGTGTGTGTGTGTGAGAATGTGTGAGTGTGTGTGTGTGTGTGTACGCATGCATGCGTGCATGCTTGCACAATTAAGAGAGATGTGATCTGTCTTTTACCCCGTTCCTTTTTTCAGATGACCGAAAAATGGATTTAGTGTGGAGGGAGGGTAACCGCACAACAGGTCCATCCTTTCTCTTAATGTGGGGGCTGTCTTCTGTAAGTGCCACACTCAGGGTACCACTTTCTCAGACAGACACAGGTAGGGAAGACTGCTACCGGACATCGCTTTGTGACCCTGAGAGCATATGGGACCTGGACCACCATGTCATCGGCAGCATTGCGGCACTTGGTGCCTCTTGTGAGGTTTGGGAGGCAGCCTTCTGGTTGTAAAAAAAGTTCCTCCTTTAACCCTATTGGTGAGATTTGGAATGACGGGTTCATGAGTGTGAGGGCGTTTAATCCTTCACCGCTGATGGCTTTTCTGTTTCAGGACTGTCGCGTATTAACCAGTTGGAGAATGCACCTATTCTTCTTGCTTTCAGTTCTGTAAATTTAATATGGCACAGAACATCAAAATGGAGAGGCTTTTTGATTGCTTTCTTTTTGTGTGTAATTATTATCCTCCTTTGTTCAGATATACTTGTCAAATTCATAGACATGTCTGTCCTTTGTAGTTAAAATTCCTATGGCATGCATGGAATGACCTTTGTCAACCACAGAATGGAAGGAAGCGGATGTAGCTTTTGTTGAGGGATGCAAATATAAGATGCTTTTGTTGGGTATAGCAGATCTACAAACTTGCCCATTGAACATACTTAATTGGTTATTGCAGGTTAGATTACTTAGTAAGTATACTGAGCCAAAAGAAAATGCATGAAGAAATTGGCGCTCAGAAATATAACTGCCGTAACTCAATTTTTGAGATTTTTGGTATACTATAAGAGAGGCCAAGGGGCATAACGTAGCCAAGTTCCAGTCACATTATCCTAAAAGTAAACATGCTGTAATCAAAATACTTGTACAGTAACTCAGCTCGCAGTATATCTTGTGGGGATAAATAATCAGTTTTTTCGTTTCCTGTAAAATTTGATTTTCAGACTGATGGCAATCGTATTTCCGGGCACCGAAATATTAAGGCTCCATTTTGGCGCTCTCTCTCTCTCTCTTCTCTCTCTCTCTCTCTCTCTCTCTCTCTCTCTCTCTGTTTTCCTGAGTTAGAACTCTGAGGCTGACTAATGCTTAGATTTTTTTCTAAATCCTGCTGTTAAGATAGCCCCATACCGTTCTGGGAAGATTTCTAAAGATCACACCTTGTGCTTATTTTTGTGTTCTACATCCACCAACGTTTACATCTTGCTTCTCTCAAAAAAAATGGATTGGCATTTTTATCCAGACATAGATTTTTCCGTCTTCTAATGGATTTCTTATCATTTTGGGAGCTCCTGGGGTCAGTCTTGCGATTCACACCTTTTGAAAAAAAATTGTGGGTTTAAAAGTATGTGAGATATCGGTTTGTCATCAATTATCAGATGATGGATCTGTTTCTCTGATCATGTAGAATTGTTACTTGCTCAAAACGTATCACACCATTGCTATGTTATACCTGCTTTGTAACTGCATTGAAAACTCATGGATGGCCCTATTTTCAAAAGCAGGATCTGTCAAATACTAAGTGAGAAAGTGAAGGCTCTTGCACGAAAGTACAAACAAAGATGATTAGAAAAAAATGCTCTCATTTCACAAGGCTTGAAGATAGCATTCTGATTTTGTGGAAAAGATAAGTTGTGGTGAAATATGCAAGCCACAACTGGTGAATAATATATAATGTCACAGGTAGAGAATTTTGCAGACTCTGTATCCATCACTACGATCAGAAACCCACAGCCTAAACTTTGTCAGAGACCTCCAGTGCAAGGACTGGAACATGCAGATGGATAACAGTTTCAGATCCATTCAAATCTTCGAGTTTTGACCATTTGCTGAAGGCAGTTTTAAAGAAGAAACGGTTCTGTGCCAATTATACACAGCCACTCTTTTTACCAAGAGTGCATGTCTACCGAACTAATCCAGAAATGTGCGTTTTAGAAAATAAATTCAAATTCAGTCTCCAGATTGGCGAGATAGTGTTTGTAGGGTCTCTGGTTCAGCAAGATTTTATGGGGGTGCTTTCCTTTATGTAGACATTTTGGGAAGTGATATTTTCTCTTTTGTAAACTTGCATATATTTTATTTTGTGATGCATATTTAATTACAAATGTGGTCATTTTCTTTTTTGTAAATCGTGAGTACACTTTATTTTGTGATGCATATTTGAGTCAAAATAAATGTTGAGAAAGAAATATAGGTGAGTTTAACTGTCATCAGGTCAGCTTTGGTCGTAAAATCTTAAAACTGTTGCAAATAACGAAACTCGGTCCGTAAGTAGAGTCGAGTCTCAGATTAGTGAAGTGACTGCCAGTCAATCCAGTCTTGAACAACAGTCAGTCCATCAGGGGGAAAAAAAAAAAAGCAAAGGATGAAGTGCTTCACAAAAAGAAATTTATGACTAAAAGGTTTACAAAATACCTGTCCAAACAAATGCCTTACTACCATGTGGTGTAGAACATTAGTATAATTATCATCAGGATTCAAATTGGGAAAACAGTGAGCTAACCTCTTGTCTGTTCCTTCTTAATAAGAGTGATGGCCTTTGGTGAGTTTACTTCATCCAAACATTTCAGACTACCTTACACCTTTTGCACCTTTTCCCAACACAGTGGGATGGTGGGAAGATGTTCTCTTGTTTTTTTGTCTGCGAGTTTGGACCAGAAAGAATGACTTCAGTGGGTTTGACAAGAAAACCTGACTTTTCTATTTATGTTTTTATTCACAAGTCCAAGCCAGTGTTGAGCTGTGATATATAATGAAAAACTGAAAGAGAGCTGAAAGGAAGCCTGAGTGTTGCCTGAATTTGTGTGGGTGATGTGTGCAGGTTGGACCCGGACATCCTGTTGGGGTTTGAGGTGCAGCAGATGTCCTGGGGATTCCTGCTGCAGCGGGCCGCTCACCTCTCCATCAACCTCTGCTCTAAAATTGCCCGCATCCACGGTGAGGCAGGCGGGGAGGAGGAAGAGGATAGGGAGGGGGCAGTGTACTGGGAAACAGTCAGCCAAGGGGAGGAACTGGGGTACAGTAAGAAATAACCTGGGGACCTGTAAGACTGAGTGTTGAGCGATACTCTTTGGAGTAAAGGTTGGTATAGAGACACTGGAAGTGAACTGGGGCCCTGTAAGGGTGAGCATCGAGTTATATGCTGCAGAGTATGAGGAAGTGTGGAGATTTCCGAATGTTAACTGGAGTCCTGTATAGGTTAGGGTTGAGTAATACACTGCAGAGTATGGGTTAGTTTGGAGAGACTGGAAGTGAACTGGGGCCTTGAAAGGGTGAGGGTTTAGCGATATGCTGAAGAGTATGTGTTCATGTTTTGAGACCAGAAGTGAACTGGCGCCCTGTAAATGTAAGCGAGTGAAGCGATATGCTGCAGAGTACATGGGTTGATGTTGAGAGACCAGAAAAAGTGAGCCTCTTCTGAGTGTTAGGGTGAAGATATGGAAAAGGGGTTGAAGAAGAGTCATAACTCTGGGATTTGGAATTGGCAGAGGCCCAGTGAGGGTTAGAAGTGAACTGGCTCAGAGTGTGGATTCTTTGTTTTTTTGCTGAGGGACTTGGAGTGAACTGTGAAGGAAAGAGAACGTCCGGTGTGATGGTCTAAGAAATGATTGGAAGCCAGTATTGGTGTTGACAGGATTGAAGTGGACTTAAGATGATGCCTGCTATGTGATGACAGAAAGTAGATTACGTGATGGTGGAGTCATGAGGGTGGGACAGTAGTTGCACAGTGACGAAAGGTGGTGTGTTGTTTCAGGCCCCAAACAAGGCAGTCGTTTCAAGGCAGAGAAGGATGAATGGGGAGCAGATCACACCTCGGAAATCCACATCGAGGGTCGCATCGTTCTCAACTGTGGAGGCTGCTACGTCATGAGGTCAGCCTCTTCTGTCTTTGTCATTGTATTCGCTGGATAGTCAGTGATTACAGTAGTTTGCTGGTCATTCCTAAAAATAAGACTTTCATTAAAGCCTTGAGGAAAACAAAATAAGCAAACGAAAAGCAAAGGGAAGTTAATGTAACTATTTTCTGTCTGTGCATGTGGGTTCCATTAATTTTTATAACAAGTATGTCCTTTGTATAGTCACACTCAACATTGACAGCTATGAGCAGTGTTGCTTTTATGATCATGTCTAGTATGTTGATAAAGCAACTCACATTCAGTAAGCTCTGAGAACTGTTCTTTCAATGTAATGATCCAGGTCACCCTCAACATCTACAGTTTTGAGAACTGTGCCTTCCACATCCTGCACCGACGGGTGCCGGCCTTCACCTATCGCAGTCTGACCTTCTGGTACGACCACCGCACCCACCTACATGCCTGGCGTGTGGTGGACCACTACATGCAGCGGGTCAAAGGTCAGCTGGCCATGCTTGACCAGTTAGACCTCATCGGCAAGACCAGCGAGTTTGCCCGCGTGTTTGGCATTGAGTTCTTCGATGTGTTGTCAAGGGGATCCCAGGTGGGTGTTCTACATGTGTAGGGTCAGTCGTTTTGGGAAGGAGCTTCCCAGCGCGAGTGCACCTTGTGTTATGTAACAGTGCTTATGCCGAGTCCCTGTCCACCTCTCATTCCAGATTGATATTGATCACTCGTCAGGAGAAAAAAAAGAGCTAATGTTGTTGTCGAACTGTATCATTATGACCCATTGCAGTATCGTAATAGATTTTGTGTGTGTTCTTGACATTGCAGTCTGTTGACAATGTTGTCTGCTATTGCTGATTTTGCAGTCTGTTGTTGACATTGCAGTCTATGATGTGTTGGTGTTGCAGTCTGTTGTTGCTGACATTGTAGTCTATTGTTGTTTGCGTTACAATCTGTTGTTAACATTGCAGTGTTGTAGTAGATTTTGCACTCAGTTGTTGTTGATGTTGCAGTATGTCATTGTTGACATTACAGTCTGGTGTTGTTGACATCATGGTATATCTTTGTTGACATTGCAGTTTTTCGTTTTCAATGTTGCAGCACGTATTGTTAACATTTCAATTCACTGTTGTTGACATTGCAGTATCGTGTGGAGTCCATGATGCTCCGTCTGGCCAAGCCCCTCAATTTCATCCCCGTGTCCCCAGCGTGCAGCAGCGGGCCCGTCAGAAGGCGCCAGAGTGCATTCCCCTGACTCTGGAGCCGCAGTCGCAGATGTACACAGACCCTGTGGTGGTGCTGGATTTCCAGTCCCTGTATCCCTCCATCATGATCGCTTACAACTACTGCTTCTCCACCTGTTTGGGACGTCTTGAGCACTTGGCACAGGCAAAGTATGTGTCTGCATGTGTGTTAACCATGTTGCGTCTGTGTTATCCCTCAGGTCTGAGACATCTAGACGTGCTTGGCATAGGCCAGGTGCGTGTGTTTGTAGAGAAATGAGAATAATTCTGTTCTCACATCTTGTTTCTGTGGTAAAATTTGGGTTGCTATCCTAGGGGAGAACTTGTTGCCATGGTATGTTAGTAAATGCATCTAGCATATGTGTCAGTGCATGCATGTTGACATTTATGAATGCATGTTTCTTGTGTGTCAGTACATCCACATCATGTGTCGGTACATCCTTGCCGTTCTTGTGTCAGTACATCCATGTCACTGATGTCAGTCCATCCATGTCATTCGTGTGTCAGTACATCCATGTCATTCGTGGGTCAATACACCAATGTCACTCATTCATATGTCACTGCATCCATGTCATTTATGTCACTAGTTAACATTCACGTCACTTTTATGCTAGTATAGCTGTTGATCCATGCGCTCATACCTCGGTGTTACTCTTGTGTCAGTACTTTGTGTCTGTCTCTCAATTCATCCATGTTCCATATGTGAATAAATCCATGTCACTCATAAGCTTTGCACATCATTCATGTCGCTACATTCAGGTCACAACAGTCTTCGTCTGTATCACAATCATCACTACTTTTCATGTCTGGTGTCGGTATCTCCATGTAGCTCATGTGTCAGTACTTCCTTATAATGTGTCAGTATAACCATGTCACTAATGTGTTAGTACTTCCATGTCATGTATATCTCTATCACTCGGTGTGTTGTGTATCAGTATATGCATGTCACTCATGTGTCAGTACTTCCATGTCACTTGTCAGTATGTCCACATCTCTTGTATAGTGTCAGTATATCCATGTCACGTGTTGCTCATGACAGTTGCTCACCAACACAGTATGCTAGCTAATTTTTTTTGAAGCAAAATCGGAAATGAGATGAGGTAGGGAACAGTAAACGATAAACAGTAAACAAGTGGGGTATGTTTTGCTCCCATAAGGAAACCTAACACAGAGCAACTTTTATTCAAGACTGGCACAGCCTTTTAAACTTGAATAAAGTCAGACAAATACTGGCTGTGCCAGTCTTGAATAAAAGTTGCTCTGTGTTAGGTTTCCTTATGGGAGCAAAACATACGCCACTTGTTTACTGTTTATCGTTTACTGTTCCCTACCTCATCTCATTTCCGATTTTGCTTTGATTAAATTGAGGTTATTTGTATTTGTTTCTGTCCGTCTGTGTGTTTGTCTTTTGATCTCCCTTGCATCTTTGGGTGAATCCTCAGGCGTAGGCTCAAAGACTGTCCCCTACATTTTATATTATTTGCATAATGTCTTTAGTTTTACAGCAACCTTTTTTCCTCCCCACACTTTCGTTTGGTTGCATTTACTACTCTTCGCTGGCTGCTCTGGGGGTGCTATTGGATTCTTTTTTGCACCCATGGTGGTGAGAACACCACAGTATTATGGACTGTGGTGTGTCTCTATTTGACGCCGGGAGCGCAGACACAACCAGCCGTGTCTCCCTGATGAGTACCGATCCAGCAGGCGAAAAGCCTTGGAGCAGGCAATACAAATATATCTGCCTTCAAAAGGGATTGCGATGGTTCCCTTATGCAGCTAGAGAAGAGTTTTCATATCTGTAACTTTTTTTTTTTTTTTTTTAAATTTCATTTTCCCAGTTTCTTCATCTTCAAACTCCCCTCTCCCTTCCGCTCAAGTCCAAATCTTTGCCAGACAGTTCAGTTGTTGGCCTGCGCTTGTTTTTCCCCCACTATTAGATTGTTCGTCTATGTATTTGTCTGACTTTATTCAAGTTTAAAAGGCTGTGCCAGTCTTGAATAAAAGTTGCTCTGTGTTAGGTTTCCTTATGGGAGCAAAACATACCCCACTTGTTTACTGTTTAATTTTTTTTAAATTGTTCTATCTTCAGCATTTTCACCATAATGGTTTCATTCACTGTATCTGAATAAGAATGCTTTCAGTCCATTGAAGGGGTGGTGGACAACGTACCTGATACAAATGGCACTAATGAAATAATGTTTATACATGACCGTAGCTTGATATGAATGACTTGGGGTGCCTGCTTCTGCTGCAACCAGTGTTGAGTGATATGTCATTGAAATAGGTGAATTACGTTAAGTCATGGAATACAGACTAATACAGATCAAGGAGTCATATGTCAGGAAGTAAAGATTGATGTCTGGCCATGTGAAAGTAGCCAGTGTGTGTATGACCTTGTGTTGCAGTGAAGGGCCAATTGAGTTTGGCTGTACCTCCCTGAACATTGCCCCGGAAACACTGAAGGTCAGTTTATGTCCACTTCCGCTCTGACCTGTCTTCTTTCTGTGTGTCTGTGTTTGTGCAGACCTGTTTACAGTCTACTTTTGTGCACTTGATTACATGTAAAGGCCTCATTCCACTTTTACATTTTCTTATACTACATTCCACTTTGAAGATCACCAAAATTACATTTTTGAAGCATCTGCTTTTCTCATCTCAATGACCTAGTAAGAATGCAGCTGGCTTATTTGATATGAGTGTCTGCTGCAGTTGAATGTGCTCACAATTGCATTGTACTAATTTAGCTATGCTGGGCAGTTCTGTTGTTGAGTGACATTGAACAAAGAGGGTTATTTAAACTGATTTTTAGCAAGATTTTCTTTCTTTCTGCGTACGCAGGCTGATACTCCTGCGGACACTCCCTGTATAGCCAGGCAGTGGAGTTTTGTGTGTATGACCTTTTTTTAATCCCACCATTAAGGCAGCCATACTCCATCTTCGGGGAATTAGCAAGATGACATAGGAAGGAATTCATATGAAGAATCTGAATGTTAATCTGTAGAGTTGCTTTAAGTGAAGGGACCAGGGATGTTTTGGCAGTGCATAGATTACATTTTTCATGCACTTTTCAGTATTCTATATTATACTTAGGTTTAGATGTCTTAGAATATGAACAGGTGTATGTAAAAGGAAGAGCAAGTTCCTAAAAATGTAATCATATTACTGCTGGCAAAGTCACATCACATGTCTGAGGCTAAGTTATAATGTGAATGCGGTCCCTTGGCATTGCAGAAGGTGAGGAAGCATGTGACGATATCGCCCAACGGATGTGTCTTTGTCACAGGGAAAGTGCGCAAAGGAGTACTGCCCATGTAAGTAGAGGAAGGTCAGAGATGGGAAGTGTGAGGTGGTGGGATGGGATAGGGTGGGAGGGGAGTTATGTAGTAGCTAGCTCGAGGCACAAATAGCGTTCAGTGTGAGTCAGTCTTAGAGTAAGAGCTGTCATGACTGCTAGTGATGACATGGAAACAACCTTTTGTAAAGCAATTGAAGGTCATGAAAAAAGTAGACTGTCAGGAGAAACTGACTTGAACACATGAAATGATGTTGACAGAATCTTCAGGAACATTCTCCAAAGCAAAGTTAAATGATGTCTGGGGTGTGGTTTCACCTGTATTAGGACAGCAAACAGTCACATCATCCACACCTGGAGTATGAGTCCATCTTATATCAGGACAGCAAGTAGTCAAGTTCACACCTGGGGGATCTGGAGGAGTGCCCCGCTGTATTAGGAGATTAAGCAGTCATATCCACACCTGGGAGAAGTCCTCTTTGTTGGAGTATGACAACAAGCTGTGTCAGGACAACAAGCATCACTCATCCATACCTGTAGGAAGTCACTTCACCTGGAGTATGACAAAAAGCTGTGTAGGTTTAACAAGCAGTCACATCATCCATACCTGTAGGAAGTCACTTAAACCCGGGAGTATGAGACAGCTGTGTCAGGACAACAAGCAGTCACTAATCCATACCTGTAGGAAGTCACTCACGGGAGTATGAAAAACCAGCTGTGTCAGGACAACAAGCGTCACATCATCCATCCCTGTAGGAAAGCACTTCCCCTGGAGTTTGAGACCAGCGTATCAGGACAACAAGCAGTCACATATCCATACCTGTAGGAAGTCACTTCACCTGGAGTATGACAACCAGCTGTGTCAGGACAACAAGCAGTCACATATCCATACCTGTAGGAAGCTGCATTTGCAGCCACATACAGAAAAGGGGAGAACAGAACGAAACCAGAATCACTATATGAAAGAATTTAGGGCTATCCATCTGTCTGTGCTCAGCAAGTTCAGTACCTTTGATATCCTTCCAGTGAACTCAGATACAAAGAACCGGGGACAGGAGAAGAGAATGTTGAAGAACCAGGGTGCATGGCTGACTTAAAAGCAACAACCCCCAAGATCTCATTCTTTGTCCAAGTTATGTGGAGAGCCTGTCTACGTATTGGTCAGCATTGAAAAAGGAAAAAGAATATGCTGGCTAGTGGGAAATGCTAATAACGTAAGTTTTAAGTGAAGAATGGATATGTAGTCTGCATGTGTGTGGTGTCAGGTGGAGTAATACGTTTGAAGTACAGGTTACATTTGTGTCATGTCAGGATGACAAACAGTTGATGCGTACTGTATATTTGTCTTGTCAGGATGAGTTAAACACTTCATGTGCATTGTATGTCATTTCAGGATGAGTGAAACGGACAGTTGATGCATATTGTACAGTCTGTGTCATGTTAGGATGAGTAGAAACAGACAGTTGATGCGTAGTGTACAGTTAGGATGAGTAGAACAGACAGTTGATGCGTAGTGTACAGTCTGTGTCATGTTAGGATGAGTAGAACAGACAGTTGATGCGTAGTGTACAGTCTGTGTCATGTTAGGATGAGTAAAACAGTTGATGTGTAGTATACAGTCTGTGTCATGTTAGGATGAGTAAAACGGACAGTTGCTGTGTAGTTTGCATGTGTGTCATGTCAAAATGACTAATACAGACGACTTATCTGTAACATACATCTGTGTTACATCAGGATGGTGGAAGAAATCCTCAAGACACGGCTGATGGTGAAGAAATCAATGAAAGACTACAAAGATGACAAGGTGGTACCTAGGCCAGTTCTCTGACACACTACAGGGACCACAAGGTGGGTACCTCGGACAGTTGCCCACACCTGAGGCTTTGTAGGACTACTGGTACAAAACTGTGAGGGGTGTTCTCCAAACTTGAAGCTTTTTTGAAAAAAATACATCTACAAAATACTAATCATAGGCTTTCTTGAAAGAGCACAGGGACTAAAAGATGGGTGGGTGTTTCCCAAACCTGAGCCTTTCTGAAAGCAACCGGAACGAAAAGGTGGGTGTCTGTTTTTCAATCCTGAAGTCTTTCTGAAAGAGTACAGGAAGGCTAAGTGGGTGGGCGTTTTCCAAACCCAAGGCCTTTCTGAAAGAGTACAGAAGTGAAAGGGTGGGTGGGCGTTTTCCAAAACCCAAGGCCTTTCTGAAAGAGTACAGAAGTGAAAGGGTGGGTGGGCGTTTTCCAAACCCAAGGCCTTTCTGAAAGAGTACAGAAGTGAAAGTGGGTGGCATTTTCCAAACCAGAGGCCTTTCTGAAAGAGAACAGAAGTGAAAGGGTGGGGGGGTTTTCCAAACCAGAGGCCTTTCTGAAAGAGTACAGAAGTGAAAGTGGGTGGGCATTTTTCAAACCAGAGGCCTTTCTGAAAGAGTGCAGAAGTGGAAGTGGGTGGGCATTTTCCAAACCAGAGGCCTTTCTAAAAGAGTACAGAAGTGAAAGGATGGGTGGGTGTTTTCCAAACCAGAGGCCTTTCTGAAAGAGTACAGAAGTGAAAGGATGGGTGGGTGTTTTCCAAACCAGAGGCCTTTCTGAAAGAGTGCAGAAGTGGAAGTGGGTGGGCATTTTCCCAAAAACCAGAGGCCTTTCTAAAAGAGTACAGAAGTGGAAGTGGGTGGGCATTTTCCAAACCAGAGGCCTTTCTAAAAGAGTACAGAAGTGAAAGTGGGTGGGTGTTTTCCAAACCAGAGGCCTTTCTGAAAGAGTACAGAAGTGAAAGGATGGGTGTTTTCCAAACCAGAGGCCTTTCTGAAAGAGTACAGAAGTGAAAGGGTGGATGGGTGTTTTCCAAACCAGAGGCCTTTCTGAAAGAGTACAGAAGTGAAAGGGTGGGGGTGTTTTCCAAACCAGAGGCTTTTCTGAGTACAGATGTGAAAGGGTGGTGGGTGTTTTCCAAACCCAAGACCTTTCTGAGTACAGAAGTGAAAGGGTGGATGGGTGTTTTCCAAACCAGAGGCCTTTCTGAGTACAGATGTGAAAGGGTGGTGGGTGTTTTCCAAACCAGAGGCCTTTCTGAGTACAGATGTGAAAGGGTGGTGGGTGTTTTCCAAACCAGAGGCCTTTCTGAGTACAGATGTGAAAGGGTGGTGGGTGTTTTCCAAACCAGAAGCCTTTCTGAGTACAGATGTGAAAGGGTGGTGGGTGTTTTCCAAACCAGAGGCCTTTCTGAGTACAGATGTGAAAGGGTGGTGGGTGTTTTCCAAACCAGAGGCCTTTCTGAGTACACATAGCTGCCAACTGCTACGATATCGCCGTAGTTTGCTACGCCAAGAGAATGCTTGCTACGACGCTACTACGATCATTAAATTGCTACGGCGAAACAAAAAAATTCGAATATACTTTCGTTTTGTTTGGACAGCGCTAAGTAACGTCTCTATCGGTCTGTCGGAACTGCATTTCCGCTTTCGGTTTTACTGTAGCACATAGATTTTTTTTTACAATTTGCCCTCTTCCTCTGCTTCATCTTTGTATAATAACATTTATAGATATACTAAGAGTACTGTAGCTTTAATGTGGTCCGTAAAACTGGTTATAGGCCCGATTTCTTTTTAGAACGCGCGCAAAATTAAGTTGCTACTGTCAAATTGGAAATGCTACTGTGAAAATTGTGAAATGCTACTGTAAGCCGCATGAGCAGGTTGGCAGCTCTGAGTACAGATGTGAAAGGGTGGTGGGTGTTTTCCAAACCAGAGGCCTTTCTGAGTACAGATGTGAAAGGGTGGTGGGTGTTTTCCAAACCAGAGGCCTTTCTGAGTACAGATGTGAAAGGGTGGTGTGTGTTTTTCAAACCCAAGACCTTTCTGAAAGATTTTTCTCACATTTTCCTGACCAAGATGGGAGGTAGGTTGGTGTCCTAATGTTTGGACAAGTATTTTGTAAAACTACTTTTAACCCTCTTTTGTATGCACCTTACTGGCCTTAGACTGAAATCATACGGTAAGGGACATAACTCCGTAATTTTACCATACCTCCTTATTTAAAAGTATATTTTAAAGCGAACTAAAGCAAGAAAAAATATGTAAAAATTGTTTTTATGTTCTGTGTAATTTGTTCTTGCTTTGTAAACAAATGTGATGATGTTTACTGTGTCATTGTATTCTTTAAAAAATATTAAAGATGAAATTTCACTACCAACTTTGTTTGCGTTGACACTTACCTTCACTCATCTTCTCATATATACACAATTTTCACAAAACAGAACACAAAATATCAATGCAAGTATCATGTGTTCACACACACCATGTATCTATGTCACTCAGAACAGGTTTGCAGGCAGCAAAATTGATTATTTACACAGTAATAACACACAAAAAAAGAAAGAAAATTATACGTATCTGTCACAGCATCAGTATCACAAACTGTCAGGTCTTCACTGCACAGGCCTTCACTGCAAAAGCTTTACATGAAATTCAGCAAAGCACTGGCCTTTGCAGAGCTAGAGGTGTACCTTGCACAGCACACATCCAAATACAGTTTGGACACCCCGTCCACTCTGGGCACGTCGACCTTGCTGCTGGCACAGGACACAGTTCTTCTTCCGGCCAACCATCCTGTTCATGGAGTGCTCCACAGGGTCGGAAATGGCTCTCCCAGCAAAGGACATTGGCTGCTGTACTTGCCGCTTGGTGACAACATTGCCTTTGATGAGACCGTCGTACAGTCCAAGACGGAAGTACAGCGGATCATGCGATTTCCGCAGGGGTGCTAATTTTCCGGAATGTTCTGGAAATCCGGTTTTACGATTGCTGAAAAAAATAATCTCCGGTTTTTGAGTTTGTTTGGAAGTCATTTCCGGACTGGAAAAGCAGGGACAAAGAGATTTTAATAGCAGACGATAATAGGATCGTTGCAAGGGAGATTATTTGACCTCCGACAGTGACGTTCCTTGGTTGTAAAAACGAGGTTTTTCACTTCGGGTAGCAGCATGCAGCTCTTGGTGCAAATGACAACTTGTCACAAGCAACTTTGTCAGCTAGTTTGTGTGCCTTTGTGTCTTTCAAAAAACAAGAGTACAAAACCAAACAACATGAAGGTGTTACCACCGGGGGCAGATATTTCTACAGTTGAGAAAGGTGTGAAAAACAAGTGGAGGTGGGATTGGTTGCAAGATCGGAACAGCGATGGGGTATGTCATGGCGATTGGTGTGAAAAGGTCGAGTCGCCGGGAGTTTGTTTTTGCGTGCCATGCAACAAAACATTACTCTATGGCTCAAGTGGGAAAAAAGCCTTGCTTTCTCATGCAGAAGATGTGGATCATCGGCGCAATTTGAAGTCTGTCCGCCAGTCTACAAAGCTTGATGGAGCTTCCACAACTACCGTTACGCAAGACGGTATGGGAGACAGGAAAGCAGAACTGAAAGCAGTTGTTTGTGCATTTATTGCCGAACATTGTCTGCCCTTTTCTTTGGGGGGAGATCTTGTTGAGCTTGCTAAGAGGTTAGCTAGTGATGACAAAGCACTTGGTTCTCTCTCTCTTTCTCGTGGTAGCACAACTTACACCACTGTACATGGAGTAGCACATGCTATGAAGAAGGAACTGAGTGCAAAGCTGTCAGACAGACACTTTTCTTTAAATATTGACGAGGCTACAAATAGCAATAATGACAAGATTGTGAACGTGCTTGTTCAGTATTATGATGTGGAACTGGGAAAAGTTGTAGCAGAACACTTAGGGTCAAGAGAAGTAAATGTTGCAAACAGCAGAAAATATCTTCAATGCAGTGTCTGGCATTCTATCAGAAAGAAAAGTCGACTGGTCTCAAGTTGTTTCGTGCTTGATGGACAATTGTAATACAATGAGAGGCAAAAAGGGTGGAGTAGAGGCTTTGATCAAAAGCAAAAAGACTGGAAATGAGTATCTCCTTGACATTGGTGGTGAAAATATCCATGTGATTCACACAAGCACAAGTGGCATGTTCCCTCCGGGGGTTGCGACCTTGTCGTGGTCGGAGGGCTTGCGTGGTCCAGTGATCCCTTAGGCTTTGCTGGCGGGGGCATCAATACTTTAAGATAGGCTGGTTTTTTTTTCCAACTGCTTCTAGGCCTGTGAAGTTGAGATGCTGCCTGGCCTAAGCATAACGTGGTAAGGAGTTGATGCCCCTGGTAGGGCTTCCCATGTCAGATAGGCTAAGGGTGAGGATCCTGACTAAGAGTAACCCGCCTTTCTCCTTTTCTTGTTTTCTGCATTTATTTGGCCCTTTTCTATCTTCGTCTCCCCTTCAAGTCTTCTTTTCCACACTCCTTTTCTCTCTGTGGTCTCCTTAAGATCCGCCGTGTTTGCCGTTGCGGTGCGACCTGTGTCGGAGGGGAATGAGATCCTGGTGATTGAGAGAGCCAGCGCTCTCAACACATCACTTTGGCTCGGACCTCTCCTAGACAGGAAGTACACTTTGGCCCGGGGTGTACTAATCGGCTCCCCTTCTTGGGGCTGGGTCAAGACAGACAGTTCCCCTACTGGCCAAGTTAACCCCTGCAGTGCTCAGCTCTCTGTCCCGGGAGTTGAGCATGATCAGGGGGGATAGGGTTGGTAGTTTCTGTTTGTCGTATATCTCTCCCGAAGCCTGGAAGGGGTCAAGACACTGGTTTCTTGGCCCTGGCCCTTAGTTGGACTCCAAGGTGGGTGGGTAAGGAGAGATGAAACATACTAAACTAAACATGGCTTTATCAAAAAATATCCCCCCAAAAGGAAAGAGGAAGGCAGCATCCCCTATTTCAGGGGAACGTTATTCTGACAGCGATTCTGACACGGAGGTACGACAGAGAACAGGTTTCTGGGCTTCCTGGCTCGTGGTGGAAGGGACGGAGCAGGAAAGACCCCTTTCAGCTCTGAGCCCTTTTGCTATTCAAAAGGGCTTTCAAGGCTTAGCAGGTGACCCTCAGTCCGTCAAAAGGTTGAG
The DNA here is from genome assembly GCA_018398815.1 of Conus ventricosus. Lineage (NCBI taxonomy): Eukaryota > Metazoa > Mollusca > Gastropoda > Neogastropoda > Conidae > Conus > Conus ventricosus. The sequence continues at coordinate 26,904 of JAFLJL010014580.1, read as the reverse complement.
GAATGGATCGTTTCTAGTTCAATGTCGATCAAGAAAACAATCTGAACAGCTGTTGAGGGCAACAAAATTAGTGGATAGGGAGATCAGGGTGACTCCCCACAAACAGTTAAATTCATCGAAAGGTGTGATTCGCTGCAGAGATCTAACGGGTGTCTCAGAGGCAGAAATAAAAAACGGAACTGGCGTCCAGGGTGTGACGGAGGTGCGCAGGGTGACAGTCAAGAAAGGTGCAGAGAGAGTGGCCACCAACACCCTCTTTCTGACCTTCTGCAACCCTGTGCTGCCTCCGGTCATCAAAGTTGGCTACCTGAACGTCCGTGTTCAGCTGTATGTCCCGTCCCCGTTGAGATGCTTCAGGTGCCAAAGGTTTGGACATGTCAGAGACCGCTGTTCTGGGCAGGAGGTGTGCGGTGTTTGCTGCAAGGCAATCCATGATGGGCCGTGCAAAGATCCGGCACATTGTGCTAACTGCGGTGGCGATCATCCCTCCTCTTCAAGAAACTGTCCTCTTTGGATTCAGGAATCCACCATTCAACGAATAAAAACAGAAAAGAAGATCTCCTTTTTTGAAGCCCGCAAGCAGGTTGTGGGCAGTCAGACTCCAACAGCTTCATATGCTTCGGCCGTAAAGACGGTTCCCGCAGTTCCCACTCGATCAGTCTGCTGTCAGACTGATGACTTTACGTTTTCAAAGACACTGCAAGTCAGAACTGTCACTCTGGTGGAAGCAGGTCCACCACCTTCCAACCAAGGTGACTGCCCCTGGTGGAGGCAAAAAATCCGCCACCCCTCAGACTGCCCAGCAGTCTACAACATCTGCTGCTGGGCAGATTAAAAAACCAGCAATTCCGCCTCGAACTCCCCTATCCAGTGCCCGTGCGGGCAAGGGAGTTCCACCCAGCGTGGAGATGGTGGAGATGAAGAAGAAACCTCCACCATCTCCCAAATCCAGACCTCCACCATCTCCAAACTCCAGGTCTTTGTCACCTGCGGGCAAGTCTGCCAGCAGGTCCAAAGACCAACACAGTCCAGTGAAACTAAATAATAAATTCTCTCCATTGGACGCAGACGTTGAGGAGGAGATGACCTGATCTCTCTCCTTTTCGCCCTCTGCACCATGGATAAACAATATTCCATTGGAATATCCGTGGTCTAAATTCCAACTTCGAGGAGCTGCAGCTTCTGTGTCAGTCTCTAAAACCTTCCGCCGTGGCTCTTCAAGAAACTCAAATTCAAAGCCAGAAGACCTTAACTCTTTCTGGCTTTAATATTCTTTCAAAACCTGCACAACCATCCACGTTGGGACTGTCGGGCGGTGTTGCCCTTCTCCTACATAAAACTTTGTTGTATAGTCCTGTCGCTCTGTCTACCTCCCTTCAGGCTGTAGCTGCGAGAGTCACTCTCCACAAGACTGTCACAATCTGCTCACTGTATCTGCCACCTTCTGTCCCGGTTTGTCGTCAGGACCTTGTCAGTCTGATAAGAGAACTTCCTCGACCTTTTTTGCTGTTGGGTGACTTTAATGGTCACAATCCTCTTTGGGGTAGTGTCAGTTCGTCATCCAGAGGTCTGCTAATTGAGGATGTCCTTTCGGATTTAGATTTGTGTTGTCTGAACGACGGATCTGCAACTTACCTCCACTCTTCCACAGGTTCACTTTCGTGTTTAGATTTGTCGGTTTGTGACCCCTCGCTGGTCCTGGACTATGAGTGGTCTGTCCATGACGATCTGCACGGAAGTGACCATTTCCCTGTCCTTCTACAACCTGTAATAACTGAACACGTCTCTGTCTCTCAACATCTAAATTATAAAAAAGCAAACTGGGATCTATTTGCAGCCACTATTTCTAAAGAATTCCAGGACACTGATCTTCTTCAGAATCCGGACCCAGCAGAATCACTGACTAACACTGTGATCAAGTGTGCTAAAGCTTGTATTCCAGTGTCTTCCGATAAACTTCAAATGCCAAAAAACACCCTGGTTTGATTCAGACTGCCAACAAATTTCCAAAGTTCGAAAACGGGCTCAACGTCGGGTGTACCAACGACCTTCGGGTCCAATGCTCGAGCCCATCAGAAACTCCGTGCCAAATCGAGACACACTTTTAAAATCAGTAAACGTCGGTCCTGGAGAAGCTTCTGCTCCAGGCTGACATCGAAAACTTCTAAGAAAAAAGTGTGGAACATCATTAAGAAAATCAAAGGGAAGAACACCTGTCCCACTGTGAATCATCTCAAGTTTTCTGACTCTTTAATAACAGACAAAAAAAGCAGTTGCTAATCTGCTTGCTTCAACCATTGAAAAGAATTCCTCCTCTTCTAACAAATCAGCCACTTTTGTCAAAAACAAAGCCCTAAAAGAAAAATCATTCTGCAACTTTTCGTCCGACAGCATGGAAGACTACAATTTCCTTTCACGTTAAACGAGCTGAAATCTGCCTTACTTTCTTGCAGCGATTCTTCTCCAGGTATAGATGAAATCCATTATCAACTGTTGAAACATCTTCCGCAATAGGTCTGAACACCCTGTTACAGGTATACAACCATGTGTGGGACTACAGGTTGCTTTCCACCTCTTGGCGAAAAGCCCTCATTATTCCAATCCCCAAACTGGAAAAGATCTTTCTAATCCATCAAACTACCGTCCCATAGCTTTGACCAGCTGTGTCTGTAAATTGATGGAGAAAATGGTCAATGCTAGGCTCATGTGGAAACTGGAAACCGATGGCCTTTTGGCGAAAGAACAGTGTGGTTTCCGCAAACATCGGACTACCGTTGACCATTTGATTCGTCTGGAATCTACTCTTCGGAACGCTTTTTTGAACAGGCAGCATGCAGTGGCAATTTTCTTTGACTTGGAGAAGGCCTATGATACTACCTGGAAGTCGGGGATACTTCATGATCTCCATGATCTGGGTTTTCGAGGTCATCTTCTGCTTTTCATTCAAAACTTTTTGGCGGAACGACAGTTTCAGGTCCGGGTTGGCACTACTCTCTCTGATGTCCACGAGCAGGAGTTGGGTGTTCCACAGGGGAGCATTACTGTCTCCTGCCCTCTTTAGTATTAAAATCAACAACATTGTGAAATCAGTTCAGCAGGGTTCAGACTGCTCATTGTTTTGTGGATGATTTTGCTGTCTACGCAACTGGAAGCCTGTACCGAGCGTCCAGCGCAGGCTCCAGCTTTGCGTAGATAAAATCCATCGGTGGGCAGATGAAAACGGTTTCACCTTTTCTCCGACAAAGAACGCAGTGTATTCACTTCCATAATTTCCGTCAGTTTTTCCAGATCCTGAACTTCAAGTAGGGAAATCTCCCATTCCAGCTGTTAAAGAGGCCAAATTTCTGGGAGTCATTTTTGACCAAAAACTTAACTTTCTCAGCCATATTAAAAACCTCAAAACTGCTTGCCAGAAGGCACTGAATATTCTGCGGGTCGTAGCACACACCGACTGGGGCGCTGATAAGAAAACTTTGTTGCACCTCTACAGAGCCCTGGTCCGTTCCAAACTGGACTACGGTTGTGCTGTGTACGGCTCCGCAAGATCATCTTACCTCAAACTCTTGGACCCTATCCACCATCAAGGGCTTCGTCTCTGTCTTGGAGCGTTCCGCACCACCCCTGTGTACAGCCTGTACGCAGAGGCGGGTGAACTTCACTGTCCAACCGCAGGCTGAAACTGTCTTTGAATTATTATATCCGACTGTTCTCAGAACCGCAGAATCCTGCCTATGACTGTGTCTTTGACCCTCCGTTCCAAAGTAAGTTTGACAACAACCCGAAATGTATTCCGCCGTTTGGTCTTCGTATGCGGCCTCACGTGCGGAATGCAGGTCTAGACCTAGGAGTTGTGTCGGATTTTTCCAAGTTTCCGGATCAACCTCCGTGGACCTTTTCACACCAGAGATTCGTTTCGATCTTGCAGCTTTTCGTAAAGAATCTGCCAGCTCTCTGGCGTACAAGGCGTTGTATGCTGAGCTCTGTTCGAAATTCCCATCCTATCAAAAAGTTTTCACTGACGGTTCCAAGTCTGAAGATGGAGTGGCCTGTGCAGCCTACTGCCCTGGGGCTCCTTCTCAGATACTGTTGGAACATATCCATTCCGATGCTTCTGTCTATTCTGCTGAACTTACTGCTCTGGTACTGGCTTTGAAGATAATTTCACATTTTTCGAAGAGGGATTTTCTGGTTCTGTCGGATTCGCTGTCAGCTTTGGAGGCCATAGCTGGCGCAACCTTCAGCATCCAGAACTTTTACTTTTTTTTGAACTTTTTAGCAAGTTGAAGGCGGACGGTTACAACATTACTCTTGCTTGGGTTCCTGGTCATGTTGGCATCGGCGGGAACGAAATGGTTGATCGTTTAGCCAAGAACGCCACAAGAGAAAAACTGTCCAACATTTATATCCCCTGCTCAGATGTGAAACCGAAAATTAACGATTATGTGAGAGACCTCTGGCAGGAGGATTGGAACACACAGACGAATAACAAACTCTTTCAGATCCGTCTAAACCTTAAGGAGTTCCTCCCATCTACGTCGGAGGTCGTTAAAGAGGAAACGGTTCTGTGCCGGCTGCACACCGGCCATTCGTATTTGACCCATTCTTACCTTTTAAAGAGTGAAGAAGCTCCGTGGTGCATTCCATGTCATGCGCCACTCACAGTGAAACATGTTCTTTTAGAGTGTTGGGACTTGCACGATGTGAGACACAAACATTTTACGGCGGAGTCCATGAAGATCCTGTTCAGGGATGTCCCGCCTGACGTGATCCTTGAGTTTTTGAGAGAGATTAACATTTTTCATCTGATTTAAGATTTTACGGCAGAAAGATTTTTAACAAAGTTTCTGGTGCGTTTGTAGACGAGGTCATTTAACGAGATGTGTGAAAGTTGTTTTTTTTT
>JAFLJL010014580.1:0-21004 GCA_018398815.1 Conus ventricosus | reverse complement strand
TTGGCTCAAACATGTTGTCGTTAAAGCCCCATCGCTTAAATCAAGGGCACTTTCATACTAATTTCGAAATGTTAACCTGATGACATGTGACCTGGTCACTTTGACATATTTACAGAACAGTTTATTTGTGCGGATATTTTCGCTGCATGAGACATTGTGCACAATGACATATATGATGCCAATTCAGTAACTGCGTGCTGGTGACCTACTCGTTTTTGAGTGAACCAGTATTTTAGGAAGAAGAAGAACTGCTTGTGTTGAGAAGTACTGATAGTAAAATAAGACTGGTAATAAAATAAAACTCCTGATGTGGCAGAAATAAGCACAATGTGACAGTTAAGATTTCTAATCATGGTGAAGCATTACTCTGTGAGAAGCATGATGAGTATGATTAGCATGGAAATCACTTCTAGGCAAGCACTGACACAAATAGTTTGTATGTAATATCCTAGTTCACCCGTTTTTAACGCTTGCAGTGTAAATAACGTGACAAGCAACTTCTCTCATCATTTCAATTCACAGAAATGCATACAGCTTTCTTACACTATGGTATGGAGCATTGTTTCTTTCTTTCTCTAAATACAGGAATGAAAGACTATAAAGTAACAGGTGGCCAGGAGTAAAGGCAAATAACAATGAAATAGGTTTGGAATGAATGAGTTAAATGAACACAACACACACTGCCTAGCAGCAAATCATCAAACAAAATAGTGTAAACCGATATAAAGTCTTGGCAGCAATTTAAACAAATATATGGTGATCACTATGAAGCAATGAAGTGAATATTTGCCAAAGGCTACTAAAAAAAAAAAAAGAAAAAAAAAGAAGAAAAATAAGAAAGAAAAAAAAAGTTTACGCTAATTACAGTACCCTTTTTACTGATGTATGGACAAAATGTCAGCAGCTCTCATCTAACAAGGCAGCCTCATATTCAAAATTTTTACAGGGTTCCTATGGACTTCCAAACAAGAATTCAAAGACTTCTCTGGAATTTTTCATGGACTTTTCATATAAAATTCAGAGACTGTCATATATTATTATACCGGCTGCTTCATACAGACACTTTATCAAAATCCTGTTTGTAGCATATGCCTGAAAAGGGGATACTTTCGCCAACACAAAATTAACTCCTTTTTCTTTCTTTCTTTTTTTGTTGTTAAAATATTATAAACTGTAATTTTAAATTTTTGACCAAAATTTAAATTACTTCATCCAACTCTTCATTTTAAAGAATTCTGAGGTATTCATGCATAGCACAATGCAGATTTCAAAGACTGTGTTAAGACTAAAGACTTTCAAGGCTTGCATGAAATTGAAAGCTGCTAAATAATACAGACATTTGACCAGCTATCAACTCCATCCCACAGTGATTTCAAACAGCTCTAACTAATCAGTAAAAGAAAAACACAGAAGATGTCAATTTGATTAGTTACGAAGAAATAAACTTTTAAAAAAAAGAAGACCACATAACGTAAGTACTATAACAAGCACCACCACACAAAAAGGAAGACAACTGAAAAGGATGCTGTGCTTCAAAGATCTCTAAGGGAGGCAAATACTGTGACGGCATCACCACAACTCAAGGCTGGGAGTTGGAAAGTTGTGAGAATGTCAAGATTCTCACTACTTACTGGGCAGCAGCAGGTTTGGGTGATCACCATGCGCAGGGCTTCACATCACAATGAACTAACAAGGTTTTCATATCCCATAGCACAAAGAAACCACTCCTTTTCGTCCATCACAAAACACGTTTTCTTTTTGTACAACACAGAATTGATCAGCAAGCAATAACCAGCATGTCATATGCTACATGTAAGACTCTTGCTGATTGGCTGGTGAATGACTTTGTGTGGACCTAGAGAGTCTTCTGAAGGAAAAACAGTGCTCTTTCAGAAAGGCTACAGCTCTAAGCAACACACCTGACCTCTCTTCGAACGATTTTATCTGCTATAGTATAAATTAGCATGTTTCCATGAATACCATTTAGGTTTACCGTTTTACTTGTTTCAGAAGTGTTTGCCCTTGGCAGGTACTTTATTTTCTATATTTTTTCAGTGTGCAGTTTACCCCATTCATAGGATGTGAAACCCTGTTAAGACTTACAACAAAAAAAGCATATTTCAGCAACGAAAAAACATAAGCCGACTTCAGATGGCAGAAAGTTTCCTGGCTTCCTACAGCCAATAAGATATTTTGTTGTTGTTGCGCAGACTCTTTGTCATATTAATCGCTACTTGGCAACTCCAACATGGGAATTTGGTAATTCAAAATAACACGTTAATGTTCACAAAAAATATTTTGATTGGGTATTTTCTTCATTTCCTTTCTTCCCTTTTTCCCAAACCTTTTTCGATAATTCCATTCATGAACTATCACCAATCACAAGAATTAGAAAAGGGGAAAAGGTCTATAGAGATTTTTTTTTTTTTTACAGAAAAAATACAAATTTCTATAATATAGATAGATTACTATTAATTTTTTAAAAAAAAAGGAAAAAATATAAATTAAGGGTACCATTTAAGTTCTGACCTTAAAGCTATCATCAAAACCCATTAACAGAACAGTAACTCTTCTTCCAAATCCCTCCATAAAACCTTGTGTAGACCTACAAGTACAGATCTATGTGATGTGAGCTATCCAATTCTAAGAAAAAGAGAGATGAAGCTTGGAGAAGCAGTAAATGACAGCCCCTCAACTGCCCAACCAGAATAATCTACTCAACAGATAGGAGTTGACACCTGTTCCTCTTCCTACCCTCAACTGAAGACAGAAAGCAAAAAAGAGGAAAGAAAGGGGTCTGAGCTCTCTCACCGTGTTGGTCGGCAGGCGCAACACTCTGCCCCCCAGCTCCCTGTGTCAGACAGAAGACACATGACACAGCTCAGCCCTACTGATACACCTCAGCCCCATGGGCTGTCTGTCACAAAGCTCAGGCTTTCGAATCACACACGCACACACACACACACATACGGCATAAGCAGATAAAGAAATGTAAGCATGAAAGGGCCATTACTGCTGACTGCTGAGGTGCTATTCTGTGCCTATTTGATGATCAATGTCAAGCATGCAAGGACATCATGGCGTTCACCATAGTAGCAGTTGAATGTGAAATTCAAGAAGAGTGGGGTCTGAACTAAAGGTAAACAATGATGCCAGCAGGAACAAACTGCTTGACAGAGTTCGTTCCAAGATGACCTTGCTATGCCAAATTATCAACTTGCATCGGCAGGTGTAGCAGGCTGCTAAGAAGAAGGAAAAGATGTCAGTTTTTTTCATACTTTCAACTCACCGCCATTCTTATTTCTAGTTTTTCTGAAAACATTCAAATTCCATGGGCCACAACCTCCTAACAGCACCTATCGATGGGAAGAATACAATAGCTTGCTGCTTGTCTCTCTCTGTATGCTTGTGCATAGGGTATATCACAGCTCAACTCCGTTGAGTTCATGAACACAGTTCAGACTTTCCTATAGATCAGTATCACACATTGGGCTCACCACAGGTCCACTAACTCTTGAGTTTACACAAAGGCCAAAGAAGTAAAGCTGCATAAGAATAAAACAGGAAAAAAGATACGATGGGAATGAAACTGCTCTCAACTAATATATTTAGCAAATCACCTCCAAAATGTAAATCATTTTACACCTGAAGAAGGTTGCAAGAAAAACAAAATCTTGGGCCTGGCTTTACTTCAATTTTGAGCAGTGGGAGAACAGTGGAGTGCGTTCCCCTTATGTCTAACCTTAATCGTGCTTCCTGGGTCCTCTACGACCCAGTGACTCAATAAAAACATCATATCTTATGAACAGATAGAGCTATACTCACAAAATCTTAGGAGTTTGTCAACGATCTTAATAGCCGTTGGCCACAGAAATTTCATGTATGGGCACAATCAATTATCAGCGTAATTAGTCGCGGTTCCGCAGGACCATACGTTTTAATGGGTTGCACATGACCTGCACCATCAGGTGACGAATAAGCTCCTGAACCGCCCTTTATCAGATGTGGGTCTTACAAGACCCGTGTGATCTGAATCGTGATAAGCAATAGGGTAAAGCCTCTGCAAAATGTGTAGGTCTTGGGCGACCCGCATGATCGGGTCTCTGTAGTCAAAAACCTCATCCAGTAAAGGTTCACAAAATGCAGAAAAAATTGTCTGTATTTGGAAGGATCCATACATCAGCCAATCAGTGACAGTCTTACATCTGGCTAGTCCAATCTAACTTAGGCATTACAATTTTTTCATCATAAATCTAAATGATAAATATTCCTCCAGAACAACTCTTTTTTTTTAAAATCATGAATCTTGCTACTGAGGTCCCTGAATTCTTTCAATCTTAAAGAGCTACCAATATAGATGTTGTTTTTTTTTTTATGAATACAACTGTAAGAAACTGACTATTCCCAGCAAAAGCCTACCCTAAACCATTCACAATGTATACTGAATTTCAAACTTGTCCATAAATACAAAAAACCCTGGTATCAGGAATGCATTAGGATACTATTCATCATGTTGTGAGGCATCCAGTGATCTCTGGAGACCAATAATATCTAACAATGTTGGTGGGAAAAAACAGCACACTTAAAAACTCTTGAGAAAAGACAAACCATTAACCTCTCACAGAGAGAGAGAGAGAGAGAGAGAGAGAGAGAGAGAGAGAGAGAGAGAGAGAGAGAGAGAGAAAGCAAATAGATGTAGGAAGACCTGATCTGATTCAGTCTGAACTGATGGAGAGGGGAGACGGAAAAGAGGATTGGGGGTGTCTTTGGGGTAAAGCCTGATTTTGAGGTTGGGGCAAAGAATCCTGTTGGGGAGGCTTCCAGCGGACAAATTAATAATAATTCTTTGTTCAAGATCTTCTGCCCATCTTGACTGTTTCACTGGTAGGCTGAACCTTGGGTTTCTGGATGGGAAATGAAGCTCACACAGATTACACAGGGAAGGGGGACAGGGAAAGAGCAGGCAGAGGAGTAAGAGGGTTGGGGAGGAGGAAGGGCTTAACCTACAAACAAAATTACCTGGTAGCCATTTCCACTTATATCCTATAAATAGTATGTTACAATGAGCTGTCAAATCTCCATGACAGAAACAAACGGTGTTTTCATGTGTACACTGATATTACAATTGGAAATCAAAATAAACAAAAGACTGAGGGGGGGAACCCCAACACTCCTTTTGTACACCATAAGAAACGGGAAAACCTCATTCTGGCTCACGCTCCTCCACCGTTTTTTTTGGGCGAAAGTGGCCTAAAAGCCCCCTTTTCCCCCTTGTTCTCTGACATAAGACTTCAATACCAAAAAAAAGTTTATCACAAACAAACAACTGTCAGGTTTATCCGTTTTAAATACAATTTACTAAACTTTTCAGTTTTCATTTTTGCTTAATCCTTTTTTTTTCCCCTGACATTTCAAAAACATCTTTTTTCGCGAAAACATTCTCAAATGAGTCTCTGTCTTTCATGGAAATAACACTACAGCCCTTTAACTTTTTCTCAAAAGTCTTTTAAAACCGGTTTTAAATATTTCGGGCATAAAATCCACACACTTACCCCCATCAGTCTTCCACTGAAAGCTAGTTTTGACAAGTGTTTTTTTTTTAACAAATCTTTTTCTGCGAACAGTCATCTATAATAAAGAGTGCTCTTTCCCTTCAAACCTTTATAAATATTCTAAACACTCACTCATTTTAGTGCTAGGATTAACTAAATATACTCATTGTCTGTCCATTAAACCTTCTATCATGATATGCTTTTTTCCTTTTAAGTGTTGGACAAAAATCACAATATGAAAAAATTATGCGAAAAACTGTTTGTAATAATCTGGGATAAAATTGTTTTTCCACAACCTTTGTCCACAAATTAATGAACAATGAGGGGTTTTTGTCATAAAGTTTTAAATGCCCATAGTTTTTATAACAAATTTAAAAATAAACCCTTTTTTTTTTTTTTATCAACTCCCTCAAAACTTTTTTCAGTAAATAAAACCCTATGAGGCCTAAATGTGTAAGATTAATCCAATTCATTCTGAAGATTGTTTCTATTTAAGCAACATTGATTTTGTGCTTGTTGTTATGATCTTAATATCCCCCATTGTAAGAAAGACAAAGTAACGTTAAAGCGTTTTTAAAGTCTAAGTTTTGCCAGCAAAAATAAAACCTTTTAAAGGACGTCACTAAAGCCCACAACCCCATCCCCCTCCACATTTTTAAAGACAAAATTTCAAATATCATTTGAACGGCTCCTAATTTTCTGCTTGGAAAAAACTGTAATTTTGAGAAGCTTTTTTTATAACTGTTCTTTTTCGGGAGGGTGTACTGCTTTTTCCCCTACGGGGTAATTTCAAATTTTTTTCCCACTATTGCGTCCGGGATAAGACTTACATTAAAAGGGGGAGTTTAAAGCTTTTCTGAAAATTTTTTTTCGGGTAAAATTGTAAATGGACTTAGAATTTAAATTTTATTCCCCCTTCAAAATAGGTTCTAAAGCCCTTTGAGGTCAGGTTTTCGAACATTTTATATTCATATGGCCAACATTATTGCCCCTAATTTCGCATTTTCAGTTTTTGGAACTTTTTGCTGTCGCCAACCCTTTTCGTTTAATCACCACTTTAGTGTACCCAAAACCATACAAACGCCTATCTCCCTTTTCCGTTCAAGTCGCAACGTCTCAAAGGTTTTTTAATTCTAAGGTTATACACCTCACGGGGCCTAAGTAACCCGGTTTCTTCTCCCCCAACGGACATTTTTTAAAAACAACTTATTATTTTATTTCCAAAACAATGTGTGGGGTTTATCACTTTTTCACAATTTTCCCCCCGTTTTGTCTTTGATTTTTATATTAATATTCGCCCTCCCACAAACAAATTCCTTTAAACTGTAAATTAGGGAATTGTAAAAATTTCATAATCGCAATATCAGCTTTCCCTGAGGGAAAGCCTTAAAACATTTGGGGGCCCCTTCCGTCAAAAAATTTTTAAAACATGCCAGCTCATCCAAATGAAAAAAAGATAAGAATGTAAGCAAGATCGAGCGGACTTTCCCCTCATAATATTTTGGTTGGTGAACTCTAAATTAAAAATTTGTTACGTAAAGCCTAACATTTTAGCTACTCTTTATCAAATAGAACCTACTTTTTCTTCAGGGTGAAGGACAACATTGTTTTCAATTTGCATTGTAATTGAGAGTTTTTGCAAAGTTACTTTTTGCTTCTTTTAGTGGCAAAACCCTAATAACCATCAGGTATGGTTAACTGGCCAAAAATTTCCTGCAATAATAATTTTTTTGAATCTTATTATTTTCCCTGGCTTTACTTATATTTAAAACCCAAAAGACTTTTTAAAAATTTCATGAACGCAACCATTTTGACCCCGCAAAGTTATCAAAACAGTTTTAAAACAAGGACGGTCTTGGGGTTTTTATTTTTACAAACATTTTTTTTAAACAAAATAAAAATGATGCATTCAAATATACTGAAGCAAAATATTCTGTTGGGCCGCACACAACTTTAAAAATATAACAACGACACCCCGACTTTTGTGACCCAACTGACACCTTTCAAAAAAGGAAGTACTCCATTTAAACAGATATCTTAACCCCCCGTTAAAAAAGACACATCCCAAAAGTGTGGTTCGTCATCCAGCAGTTTTTTTCAGAACCATTAAAATTTGCTGTGTTTTGGGGCACAACTGGGTGTGGAGTCGTATGCGACACTTAAATCATCCAACCTTTTGGGGGTCAGTGTATAGATTTTATTTCTATTACACCTTCAGACGTATTTTTACTGAAAGCAAGCGCCATTCCAAATGACAAACCGTTAATCCCCTTTTACAACAGAAAAGACATGAAGGCTTTTTTGAAAGAATCTGTAACAATTCAATATTAACATCAAGACAGACTTAGGGAAAATTTGGACCGCAAACAGGCTTAAGCACCCCCCATTATTGGGGGTGCACAGAAAATTAACTAAGACTGGAATCCTCCCTTTCACCTTTCTCTTCAGGGACAGCGTTCACCTCGGGGGCCCAAAACAAAGCAAAAACAGCATGGACAACATTTATCTTAGACACTTCAAGGCCTAACTAAAGCAGAATAGAACGAATAAACGACCTGTTCCACTTACTTTTTGGGGTTTCTAGGTTTCACAAGCACAACAAAATCGAACATAACCCGATCCTTTTACGGCTTTTACCACAAAACAATACTTACAAATTAAGGGAGCCATTAATTCACGTTGATTTGCCTTTAAGTATTAAAAGGTACCAAAAAATTTTTCAATACGCAAGATCGAAAGTAGACTTTTCTGTTGGGACTGGTTTTTTACTGCTGCCTTCTGACCTCAGGCTCCAGAAGGGAAAAATAATAAACTACAACAATGAAATTTTTGTTGCGGAAAGAACAAAGGGGACAAAACGAATAAATTCTGAGCCAGTAATATTGCAAGCGAAAAAAAAAAAAGACCCCCCAAGAATAACTCCAATCCCCCGGGCCCAAAGCCCAAAGGCCATTGAAGACCAGCAAAGCTCGCGGGCTCTGTTCGCGATGACCATAATATGAAAGACGCGCTTGTTTTGGATAACAGGGCCTAGGATTACTTGGCTTTATCTTACTAAAAATTAACCCAACTATTAAGAGAACTAATGTCCATAAGTGCTCGGCCATAAAGCCAACTACTTTGCTTGCAGTAGACAAAAGCCAGCTGACAATACCCCCTAATATACTCGGTAAAGAGTCTATAGCTTTACTGGCTAATTTTTTTTAATAAACTCGCAAGATGATCAAGCTGTTTTTTACCCATGATTTATCAGGGGAGGCGATGGCGGCGGAGTAATGAACTTTGACCACCGCCGCCTGTAATAGCCAACACCAGGTACTTATTGCAAATCCTAAGGCCGTTATAAACCTTGCTAATGTGACGCCTTGCTCTCTAAACAGCGTTCTATTCGTTCTGCTAGCGTTGTGTCTTCATATAAAATTTTCCGGATAGTTTCTCTTAATTTTATCACTTGAGTTCGTAATTGGTCTCGGGTTTGTAGTTAGCGCTTCTAGTCTTGCTGATCTCTCTTGTTCAAGATCTTTTAGTCTTTGGGTTTATTCTTTCTTTAATATCATGCCCTAAGTTGGCGTCATCAGCCTCAACGAGTTTTTCTTTTTTTCTTTTATATGCTCATCTAGTTCACCTAGTTTTGCTAAATTGTTTGTTAATTCGCCTTTTATGGTTTCTTTAAAACATGATCAAGGCCGTTAGTACTCGCATGGTAGCGGCGAGTCGTGTATAGTCTTTAACGCTGTTTCTTCTGAAAACTGGATTCTGCTTCTATTACATTTATTAATTCACCTGCTGATTGATTTAATTCTTTAAGTTCCATGTTTTGCATTTGGTTATCTGTTGGAGTTCTTGCAGTGTGTTTTGAAGTTTAGAAACTGCCTCCGCCCTTAAATTTGCCCTAACAAGGCCAAGGCGATTTTGTACGCTCGCAGGGAGTCTATTTCTAATTGAACCCACGGCTTAAAAAACTTTTGATGGGTCTTTTAGTTGTAAGCTGAACAAGTTGTCGCTGGTCGCCCCACAAACAATGTCATCTTTTACCTTCAAAATCATTAGGGTCCATAAATTCGGGAGGTTCTTGGCCTAAACTTTGGTATAATGATCTGACCTTACTTTCTTATAATTCACGCCGCAACGAGAGCCCCGAGCGATGTTGCACCAAAGAGTCATTTCACTCATGTCGTCTCCAGGAACAAAAACAACATAATCTTCTCTATCAATGCTGCCCATGTTCTTTAATAATTAAATTCTTATTTTGTTTTATAAAAAAATGTCATGCATATGGCTCGTATTCTTCATGACCCGCATAGAAGACTGAAAGAACCTTGGCGTGAAGGGGAAATATACGGAATATTAACTGTTCCAAATAATTCCATCCTACTATTGATGCAGATCAAATTCTACTGTCAAATTTCCGGACCTAGGAGCAGAGGAAGTGAATTGTGCCAGGCTCTGCGCTCTTACTTTCAAAATAGTAGCTCATCACAACAGACACATAACAGGACAGTTTGTCCAGAATTTGGGCGGGCAATTGTTAAGAAAATTTCTATCAAAACTTGAGGGCAAGAAAATATTTTCATTTACCACAATGCAGACATATTTTTAACCCTATTCTGATCTATGGCTAACCGGAATGAAAGGCTGATTCCTTGCGTTTCAAGGACTAGAAAATGAAGAAGCACTAAAACATAGATAGGTGCCGCAGATACTAAAGACGGCAAAAAGTATGTGGCTGTAAATTATGCGTTTGAAATCGCTTTTCATTCCCTTAGATTTTGAGTTGTTAAAAGCTGCATGCGACCATACTTTTCAAGGAGCATTAAAAAGACAGACTGTCATATGAACAACTTTAATGAATACACACGGTTTATCAATCATCCAGACAAACTCGAAGCAAAGTACACGCATATCTGACATCGTCGTTAGAGTTTGACGTTGTTAGCAACCCCTAATTTAGCAAGGCTGATTGAACAACATATCAGTCAAAATTAGCAATATATTACGAAAGAGTGATTCATCATACAACATACCTAAAGCAGGGCGACACTATATGGAATTTTTAGTTTAGTGTCGCAGCAAGATCGCTTCAAGTATTTTATTGCTGTTTGAAGATTGAGAACCATTCAAAAGAGGAAGTGAAAAGTTTTTTAATCCAAAAATAACGAAAGTACAATGTTCGATTGAGGCAGTCCTAACCAAATCTATGCTAGCGGGCTTAAACCTTATCAGCATTTGATGAAATAAGAAAACTGTTTGGAGGTGGAGGTGTAGAAATCCAACAGTTGACCTTGTGGCTAAAGATCTACACCTTCACAGTGTAAGACTTGATGATTATTTAACAACAAAATACGGTTTATGGATTGACCTAAGGTCAACGGAGGATAATCAGTTACATGGAAGCGGGAGAACTGTGAGAGACGTAATAAACATTCAAATTGATAAAGAAGAAGAAGCCGATAAACCGCTTAATGTACATTTGTTTTTAATATATGATGCGCAGCTGAATATTGAAAATAACAGATTAAAAGATATACAATACTAAATTATTTTTATTTTATAAAAAGCATGTCTGTTCAGGTTTATCCAAATGTGCCTACAGCGCCGCCAAAAGAAGAGATAGTAGAAACCCCTAACATAAAAAACCTTCAGATTAACAAACATTACGCAAATGCAGCAAGTACTAGAGCAAGACCTTTCAAAATACAGCAAAACCAAACGAAGGTATTCTGCTGCCTTTAATGCTGTTACATATGTTAATACTGGAGCATCAACTATAAGTGCTCTATCAGCAGAACGAGTGTTGGCTCTTAGCAACGGGCATAGGCGCACCCGCAGCTTTACCTCTAGGAGGTTTGTCTTTAGCTCTCGGCCTGTGTTCATTAGCTGTAAGTGCGGCTGGCAAAAAATTAAAAACTAAACTCCAAAAGCACACAGCTATGGTTCAACTAATAACGGCTAAACTTAGTTCGTTTTAAACTGACAATAAATAAAGCCTAGTTGACTCAAACATCACGATGAAGAATTTAATCGTTTACAGGCCGATTTTGATGACTACAAAAGACAAAAGTTTGATCTTCAAAGAAAGGCGAGGACAAGTTTTTCTCAACAGCCAGACGCCGAGCAGATAAAAAAGGAATGCTTAAAAAAAAGTAAACGAGACATTAAACTCTGTTCTAAACAGCTCACAGTAACAACACCGAAGGTGTTTATACTTTAGTTTTATGAGTCCAAGCGCAAAAAGACCGTCGATATTGATTCTGATTAAGAATTTTTTTTTAATTTAAATAAATATTTGAGTTAGAAAAGAAACTCAACATGGCTAAGAATATGAAGGGCAAGACGAATTGTTTGAAGGAATGCTTGAGAGAGAGCGTTTATCAAGAGCACTGAATGATATTGATTTAGAAGTCATTGACCCAACAAACGTACAGGCAAGTGTTGTTCATGCTATTTCTCAAGTTCCAGGCAAACTAACAATAGACCCGCCAGTTAAAGTAATGTTAGCTGTTTTAATGACTATGTAACAATAAATGAAGAAAATCTAGAAGTCTGGGTCTCGACTAAACAACAGACTATTCTTTCGTAATAATGACTTAACACCTGGTTGGGCAGACGAACTGCTTGCACAGTTTGACGCTGCCGCTGAAGAAGCCAAAATGAGAGGCTCTGGTTGGTCAGAGGGCGAAGTTTTAGAGATTAGATTAAAACAGGCTAAGTATGCACCGATTGTTGGCAAGTCTTACATTCCACTGCCTCGAGAGTTGTAGCGAAAAGAGCAGTTCTAAACATAAAGAATTCAGACAACAAATGTTTTATGTGGTGTGTTCTCGCAAGGCTGCATTATATCCGCAAAAACGCAGAGAGAGTGTCTAACTATCACCCTTACATCAATGATCTTAACTTTAGTGGGGTGTCCTTTCCTGTTAGTGTAGACCAAATTGATCGTTTGAAGAACAAAACAAACCAATAACTGTTAATGTATACACATGGGATGAGGAAACAAATTTGGTGCCAATTAAAGTGTCCAAGAACAGTCCAACAATAGGCGAACCAGACAAAAATCATGTTGACTTACTACTGATGTTTTCACCAGCGGGCTACCGCATTACACATTGATACGAACGATGAGTAGACTAATGAGCATACTTCAAAAGATGGGCACAAACAAGAATTCTGTAGAAAATGTTTAACAAGAATGCCATCTGTTCAAGCCGCGGCGAACATAAGAAACATTGTAAAAGTTCTGTAGACTGTAATACGGAACTAATTACACCTCCACCCGGATCTAAAGTTAGTTTTAAGAACTGGAAACGGATGCAAAATTCTCCATACGTAGTTTACGCAGACTTCGAGTCGCTTATTGTTCCTTATGAAGGGCCAGCACCACAAAAACTTCGAAAAACAGTCTTAATGAGTAATCATCAGATTTGTTCATTTGCCTTCATTGTTGTTAGGTCATAGACGGTGTCCATTCAGAACCAAAATTGTATAGAGGACCTAATGCTGCAGAAACATTCTTAGAATGCATGCAGCAAGTGCGTAATGACTGTTCTAATAATCTAAACTTATCTGAAATCAAGATGGCGCCTGAAGACCAAGAACAGTATGCCGCAGCCACTCACTGTTGGATTTGTGGTTTAGGTCTCTCATCAGACGCAGAGAATCCAACAGTAAGAGACCATGATCACATTAGTGGAAGTTTAGAGGGCAGCGCACAGTAAATGCAATCTTCAACTAAAGTTTGATCCTAAGACATGGAAGCTGCCCATCTTCTTTCATAACTTGCGAGGTTACGACTCTCATCTTATATTGCAAGCAGTAACCAACGCCTTCAGGGTAGCATGCATTGCACAGTCATCAGAAAAGTACATGTGTTTCACTTTAAATAACATGTCTTTTTATGACTCTATGCAGCACATGATGGGATCATTAGAGGCACTGGCTATGTCCTTAAAGTCCTGCCCAATAACGGAAGAATATTTTGACTCAACTCTTGTTAGAAAGGGCGTTTACCCTTATGAATACATGAACAGTTGGGAAAGGTTTGACGAAGATACACTTCCCCTAAAGGCGCGTTCTTTTCTAGTCTTAGAGGAAAGGACATCAGTGATTCTGATTACCAGCATGCTCAAGATGCGTGGCAGAAGTTAGATTGTAAAACAATGGTAGACTATCATGACTCATACTTGATGGCCGATGTATGTTTGTTGGCGGACGTCTTAGAAAATTAAGAAAAAACCTGCATTAAACATATAGACTTGGATCCCCGCATTACATCTGCTCCCGGGCATGACGGACCTTTCTTAAAGTTTATACTGGAGTACAGATTGATTTATGTCAGATTTACCAATGACTTCAAGATGATTAAAAACGGATTTGCGTGTAGGAGATTCTTAGGGCGTCCATCATTACTGTAAAGCAAACACAAATACATGGACGACTAGATCCGAGTAAACGGTCTAACGAACTTATGTATTTAGACGCAAACAATCTGTATGGATGGCACTGGCGCAATCGTTCTTCATTTAACGTAACTTTAAAAAAATGAACACAGGCGTGACCGAATATATTCCAAAGGCATTAAAGTGGTTTAGCAGTTTAAACCGCCCAGAACAACAGCGATGTTTCATTCTAAAGTGACTAGAATATCCTCAGGAACTCCATGACCTGCTAAGTAATGACTATCCATTGGCAGCAGAAAGTTCTAAAGAAATCCAAGTAGAGCCGCCTAAAACTATGTGCCTAATCTTCGGGGCAAAAAAAATTATGTCTGCCATTACGACATCTACAATTTTATTTAAGACACGGTTTGAAGTTAAACAGCTGGTTCATTCGCATAATTGCTTTTGATCAGAACAGTTCATGAAACCAATACAACATGCAGAACACTGATCTTAGAACTAAATCCACAGATGCCCTCGAAAAGACATTTTTAAGCGGATGAACAACAGCTGTTTTGGAAAGACCTATGGAGAATCCCGCAAACAAGCGCAAAGATTCAGATTAGTCACCAAAGAGAAACGAATCAATTAAGCTGACTTCTAAACCCAACTTACAGATTTAAGAAGATTCCATGATCACCTTTTTGGCATATGGGATTAAAAAAAAGAAAGTCAAATTGGACAACCTGTATTTATGTGGTTTACTGTATTTAAGAATTAATCAAGCTTTTGATGTTAGAATTTCTTTAGACCTTCCTTAATCCCTCGTTCCTTAGTCCAAGAGTACTTTACACAGATACAGATCAGTTTTGTTAAGATATCCCACTGAAGGACATCTATAAAGACAGGAAAAAGGAAGTGGATAAAGGCATCGCAGGATGGTATGATACATCTGATTAATCCTAAAGCTTTCACCTTTTTGCATTCAATTACTACAAGAAGGTTTTAGAAAGATGAAGGATGAATTTATCTGGAAAGGTATCAAGGAGTTTGTTGGTTTTAAGAAGGTATAAAAAATGTACAGTTTTCGAGCCAAGAGAAAAACATAAGAAAGCAAAGGGGAATATTCGCAGCGTTGTGCCCGGCAAACATATCACATACAACTACAAAGAACATTGTTTGGCAATAAGACTTTCATCATGACAACGAAAAACTGCATCTAATCTACATGAATCAACACAACAGTTTGTAACAAAGAAGTCATTAGATAGAACAAACACAAAACGGGTGTTTTTTAATCCCAGAGTTTTCATATGCAATTGGCAATGGATGACCGCATAAAACAATGGGTTATATTTTTCATCAACTTTTTAAAGAGTCAATCATAAGCTTCATCCAATTCATTTACATCTTTTTCTCATGTTAGCTTTGACAGCGTTCGAATTTTTTTTTATGATTTCAAGATATTCTTTTTCTTTTTCCCAATTTGGGGTTTGAGTTAGTAGGCATCTGGATGATTTAGCATGCCTTGATGTAATCCTCGAAAATGTTTCCTTAATAGCAATACACGCAAGAATGATTCCCGTACATTTTCAAGGTCTCTATCCTTTGCCATTCATTTTTCATTCTGCGCGTCCTAGTTTTAATGAGCTTCCATTTTAAACTCAAATAAATTTACTTAAATTAATTAAAGCGGACCAGTGTCTGGTGGGATTATCTGCAGTTCTTCTTTCAACATAAGCTCTTTGAGAGCCTGGTTGTTTTTGTTGTGTCAGTTTTTCTCGTAAATACTAGCACCGGGCGATTCATTTTACAATTCATTTTTATTTCGTACGTCCAACACTCCAAATTGGATCGGTTGCCTCTGATGCTAGTGTCCCCTTCAGCTTCCCCCGTAAATAAAGGTACCTTACTTTCAATCCAAATGGTAATAGTTTGCTGGTGAAGACTCTCCTTCAGCAACATTTATTGTTTTCTTTGATTGCATTTGACTGGATTTAAAGCCCTTTAAATTCTTCAATAATTCATTGCGCGCAAAACGAATGGTCAGTCTTCTAAACCCCATTTCTGTTTGCGAGAATTGTCAATCACTCTCTGTGATACTGGTAGGATAAAAGTCTTTCTGCAAACAGTTTGTTAAAGTTTCAACTAAAGCCTGTGACTGTGAACTCCGAATGCCCTCTTTAATGGTACTCATGGTTTTCAACAATAAATGATTCACTAATTGCCTTTAAATCTTTCCCATCCACCCGACTTCAATCATGCGAGGATTAGTTTAAAGGCTCGATGTATATCAGTTGTATGCAACAGCAACAGCAGAAGCACTCTTTTGTGTTAATGGTTCTGCATCTTGTAACCTTGAAGCTAAGTCATGACTGTGAGTGCTACTTAAAGTCTTTTTCCGTCTACTCCTATCAGAGGGTAAATATAGAAGATCCATTTGATGGGTGTCGATTGGAGTTGTATTTGACAAAGTTGGATCCCTCTGTATACTCCTAGCGCCGTTAATAAATTATGCCAAATCGCATTGTTTAGATAACCATTCCCCTTTGCTGGTTGTTCACTGACTCCCTGTGCCGCTTGACTTAGCATTTGTATTGCAGTGATACCCTTTCCAATATCCTTGGGCGAATAATAATTTTGTTCTTTTTTATTCATCCAATATTATGGGCAAACAAAATGAACACAACGGTCCATACCAAAGGCATTAAACGCGATTTCTTGCCTCTTTTGTTTTCTGATGGATGATAAACACACTGAATTTTGGTGGGCAATGTCTCGATTGTTTTGCGCCTGTTAGCTAGATAATATTTGTTATTAATTGCGCTTGATCAACAATTTTAATGTAGTAGCTGCATGCCCCCTCTTTTCAGTGTGTCCATAATAAAACTAACTGCTCAAGGTCGCTGCCTTTCATAGGCGTCTTTGTGCAGAGCTGCTTAGTTGCTCCAAAGCTTGTTATGTCCTTTTTTCCATCTACGCCGTCTGTCCCCAGTTTACTAAATGCGAAATTACTTCCGCTAAAAGCAAGCGCAATCACCACAGCGCCGCCTATCTTTATTGCTAGTGAAGCCATTTTTATAAATGTATTTTTTTTTCTTGACATATTTATATTGTCCTTGAATTATTTCCTTGCTTGACGTAAAAATCGTTCGTGGCAACCGAAGCTGCAATGAAGCAATCAGCTTTGCTGAATCCACAAGTCTAGTTTGCCAAATCTGGGCTAGGTTTAATTCTTAACAAGCTTTTACCAACATTGAGTATCCTACACTTAGGCCTCCAATAAGCAGCTGAATGGTATACAAGGGTTGGTAACAGTTTATTCGGTGCTCATGTTTTAGAAAAATAAAATAATTATAATTATTTAAAAAACATGAACATTGATGATGCTACTACAGGCTACAAGGCACCTAAACCTTCCTGAACTTATGAATGCCCAAAGTTGAAGGCCAAGCTGTATGCCCCAAAAGGAGAGGATGTATTCTATGGCGGGTCGTGTGGACAAACAAAACAGTGATCTCTCGGAACTGAAATTCCGCATTGAACATATTCAACAGATGTCCGCCGCAAGACAGTTTTAAATGTATCATAACATATGAAGCGCAGCTGTGGTCTAGAATGGTTGAAAAGTGTGGGGCAAACGGGTTCTTAGTTTGTACACTAACTAGTCAGTAGATTTGCTCCCATTGATTCTGGAACAAGATCTTACGTATGATTTAACGCAAGATCCAGTTTTAAAGAACAAAGTCATTAAGTCCTAGGGTGTGATCTATACTACATATTTGGAACATTGTTATCGCCCATTAATCATGGATTAATAACTTTTAATCATATAGATTTTGTTTCCCTTCAAAATGAGCGAGCAGGAAAACCATCCAGAACCAGTAACATTGAATCAGGTGGAGAAAGTAACCAAGCCAGAAAATCACAGAAAACACTGAATCATGTGGGGACCAGTGAAAAGCATCCTCATCCTGGACAGCGTTAAAGCAGGAAAAAAAAAATTAGCAAGTGGCACAGACAAAAATAATAATGTTACAGAATAAAACTCATCATGAAAACATAACACCGCCAGCGCCAGAACAATTGATTCAATGCCCCGCTATAAAACTCCATTGATTCTCGGCCTACGAGCGCCAAAGACTTCATGGTATAATGAACTTAAAACTGTTGGCCATTTTTGGTGCCCTTGCTGCTGCTGGGGCTGTTATTACGGTTATAAAATATATAACCAATGGCAGACAAAAACAAAAGAAGTTAAAAAAATCCCTTGAACCTTTAAATACAGAAAAAGACAACAGCCCGCCAAAACCGCCAACAAGCAAAGCATCATTTATGATTCCATTTATAATGGAATAATATTTTAAGAACTTTAATAAAAATAGATCATGGCGATTATAAAATGAATAAAGTCAATAAATAAGACATGGAGTCTATAAAAACATTACCATAGACCAGAATTGTAATCAAAGCGGTTGCTTAGGATGTAAGAACTTCCTTAAGATCTATGCAGAGAACGCTGAGCAAGACAACCCATCAACGATGACTCTTTTTTAGAGAGCGTGATGTTAAACTCATACTTAGTCCATCTGCTATGAAGATAAAAACATAGATTGTATTTTTTGATATATAAGGGAACATGTATAAGACTTGGGTTGTACTTAAGATGCCTTTTAATCAAGAACTTATCAAGAACTTATCAAAAACTTATTAATAACATAATTAGAACTTGATCAAGAACTTTAAAAACTTGGCTGTGGGGCGGGTGGGGGGAGGGGTGAGTGGTGGTGGGGTGTAGTGGGGGTAGGGGGGGTGTGCATGGCGTGGGGTAAGGACAAAACAAACAACAAACACAAACACCCAATAGACAGTCCAGGGGTGGGGCGGAGGGACGTGCGTGCGTGGGGTAGGCCCAAAAACACAACAAACCCAACAACAAACAGAAGTGGAACGACCAGGCTGGTCCCGCTCGCGGAACCACAATCAACCCCAAGTGATCACATAGGGTCGTTTGGCCTATTTGCCGCTGAGCTTTGCTGGTGCTGCCGCGCATTGTAGTCAAAGCGATCACATAGTGTCGTTTGACCTAGTTTGCCGCCGAGCTTTGCAGGTGCTGACGTCATTGGCGGCAAGCGATCACCTAGGGTTTTTTGGCCTAGTTTGCTGTGCTCACTCTTTTCTCAACCTCAGGCTTGCAAACTGGCTTTAGCAAGTTACAGCACTTACTGCTGTGGCCAAGCTTTTATGGCGGCTCAAATCGCCTGTATAGTACACATCCGTCTTGTATATTTGAGCATTTATATGAAGATATTGCCGGCCACACACTACTCCTCTCCATACTGGTAGATGTACAAAGGTCTGGCCTAACCCTACTCTAGTTTTGTTTGCCAGAACCTTCAAAATCGCCATTTCAGTTGCATAAGCACACATGAAGGCAGATGAACTGGTTAGAATTAGAAAAGTAGAAAAGTATACACATCTTAATAACACAGATTCAGCTTGCCACATAAACAATGAATCTGTAGTTAAACAATCAGTCTAATACAAACTGAGAAACATTTTTACTTGGAGGAACAGCAAAAAATGTTCAAATATCAGTATTTTAGCATAACGAATCAGGCCGAGTTTTACCCTCCGCCTTAAGAAATGAAGCCATGTTTTTTAAACTGGCTTTAAGCTGTCCCCCAAGCCAGCTCCCAAACAATCCAACAACATGCGTGATGGTTTTGTTTGCTTCAGCCACTTTCAACAATGCAGCGCCATTTATTCGATAAGGAACCATCTCAACAATAGTCAAACACGTAATAAAACTAACAGCTACATCTTTTTCAACAATATTGGCCTTCAACGTTTTCATTCCTGAGCCAACAAACCTTTAAATACACAATTCTGTATCTTCAGTAAACGGTTGTTAGAATACCACCACCCACCGCACAGTCAAACTCGCCGGTGCTTGCCCAGCAGTCAGTGGATAGAAAGTTGTGGGATAACCAATTCCTGTAGCGCCCGCTGAATGGCCGAGGCTGTAACAGCGTCAGCCACGCTGCAGTGTTGGCTGAAGTAATTTGGTGCAATCGAGCAAGCTTGAGGAAGGTGTGGGGGGTAGGGAAGAAGTGCGGCATATTGATTTTTTGGCCGAGACTAACACCTCAAATGTAAACAGGAGCCACGCCACACGTAGGCGATGGGAATGCTCACAGTAAACCAGGGCACATTTTTTTAAATAGTGAGTGTGAGTGTTTGTGTTGTGTGTGTGTGTGTGTGTGTGTTAGTGTGTGTGTGTATATATAATAGTTGTAGCCTGATTCCATGTCTCCACACAAATTAATCTATCAAGCTGTTGAAAAAGTATTTGTGAATTCAAAAACTTTTTCTAACTTAGAATTCCCCACTGTCGTCTAAAACTGCGCTATATTGTGCCAAATGCAAACTTACACCACCACAGCACAGGGGAAATAACACCCGCAATGCTGGGCATAGGGCCTGCAACTAGCAAGTTAAAAGCTTACACCTCCTGACAAGTTGACAGTACTGCCAAAACCGTGGTGAACAGACACCGTTTGTATATAAAGGCGCGTTCAACACGGCTGCTTTTCCCTACGTTACTCTATTGGGGGCGTGGTTTCAGTCCCCGGCTACTTTCCCCCTAACGCTACTCTCGAAAACTTTAGTAAATTAGTAATTAAAACGATAACCCTCACAGTATGTTTGTTTGGTAGATAACGTTATTGAAGCTTTAACTTGTTCAGAGAAACAGGGAAACCTTATTCTGCTCACTTTCCGCCCAGAAAACTGTTGAGGCGAAAGTGAGCAGAATAAAGTTTCCCCTGTTCTCACTCTCCCCCCTCTTTTTTTTTCCCACCCAATGTCCCCTCCCCCCCTTCCTCCCCCCCCCCCCCCCTTTTCCCTCCCCCCTTCCCCTCCCCCCCACCTTTTTTTTTATGTTTCTCACTTTTGTTCGTCCAGCCTGAAGAAACTTTCCAGTCGAAAACGGCGAGCTGCGTATTGTCATGAGTTTCGTTCTATTTCGTTTGCCGATCTAGTGACCCAAATGTTCTCAAGTGAATTTGCTCCTCT
>JAFLJL010014579.1:97070-130133 GCA_018398815.1 Conus ventricosus | reverse complement strand
CCCAAAAAAATGAAAGGAGAGGAGTCAAATTTCCCAAACTTTCCGCGGTCACTGAGGAGAACCACCAAGTTTCGAAATATCGGTATATGACCAGGAGTTATTGTTAGTGAGTTTCCCTCCTATTGGAGAATGTCTCCCCTTGGAGAATATAAGCTTGCTGAAGGCTCATTTTGAGAAGCATTTATTTTATTTTTTCCCCATTCACCCACTCAAGCACATATGTTAGTTAGGCAGAATCATCTACCACTGCAGATATGAATGGTATCTCCCCTATTCTTCATCTAAGACATAAGAGCAAGCTTTGTTTATAATTAATATATATTTATATATATATATATATTATATATATATATATATATATATGAATATAACCAAAGAGCCTAAAATGATTTTAAAAGTGCTCGACCCTTGGGGAGCAACATTTGTCAATGATGTTAAAAAGGAAGGTTACAGCGCAGCACGCTCGAAACAAATTTGTAGAGTCTTAACCTCGAGTTTTAACCTTCCTTTTTAACATCATTGACATATATATATATATATATATATATATATATATATATATATATATATATTATATATATATATATATATATGTGAATATCTTGTCAACATCAGCTGATCAAGAACTTCTACAAATAAAATAGAGAGTTACGCCAACCAACTAAAGTCATGAACTTTTGCGAGTGAAACACATTTCAAATGTTCTCATCAAATCAACAAAACGGACCTGTCATCTCATGCTTGTGTTCGTTGTTTCATGAGAATGCACATGTTTCGCAGAGTGAGTGGAGATGTTTCTTACACAACCAGTTCTTACACATTGAACAGGCAGAAGTTGTTTTCACATCTTTCTTGTATGGACACTTTCCGCAACGTCCTTGCTTTTTGCGTCCTGTGGGCTTCTGTTCCAGTTCCTTTTTTCCCTTTCTTCCATCTTTTGATTTATTCTCTGTCTTCTTTGAAGGCTGTCTTGGTGAGCCCTTTCCTTTCTTGGAGTCTGATGGTTTGTTTGAACTTTTTTCTTTGGACCCCTCTTCAGCACCTGCACTTTTCTCTTCCGGCTTGTTGGATTGTCGTCTGTCACAAGCTGTGCCTCGTGACCCTCCGCCAAATGACCTAGGGCAGATTGGATGGTCACTTTCAGTGCTCTGGAGTGAAATGGGATTGCCAAGCGACAATGGAGGTGTCTAGCACAGAGTTGTTCCGCCACTGTAAGGATAAATTTCCACCTGGCATCTCTGAGAGAGTACTGGTCCTCTGGAAATTTCAGCATCCAAATGCAGCGTGCTGCTATTGTTGCAAGGTCAAGCAGATTGAAAAACATTACCATTGGCCATCGTTGGGTTTTCGCTTGGTTGTTGCATGCATGGGCAATTTTGTCATTGCATGACAGCTTCCTTTTGTGGAATTGAAGAATGTGATCATTTTGGTTTTGTTTTTTTGTTGCATTCGACTCCAATTTTTGCCTCCTTGTGCATTGTACTGAGGACAACACACTTTTAACCTCTTGGTCTGGTAGAAAAAGCGTGCCATCATGACGGAAGAGGCAATGTGACTCATGCGTTGGAGACGTGACTTTGCTTTGAACTCCTCTGGCAGAATCGTTTGTTCTGCTCGACAGTTCCAACCAAGTCAGCCCTTTGTTTTTCAGTGTCTGAGCGCTCTAGAACTGTAAAATAATGTCACAGGTGCTGTATGCGACCCGTGTTAAAAAGGGTCTGCAAGATCCAGAGAAATTTTACGCCCAGATGATTGTTGTCTCTCTGTGCCTGTATACCCAGTAGGAATTCCGTAACTGGGCCATTGTTTCAGCATCTGCTAGCCCAACAATCTTTTATGCCATAACGCTCTGGCTTTTGAGGGCAAATACTGAGACCGGAACAACGGCCCTAAATGGAACAGTTGTCATCACACGGTCAGAAGAGGACCAGGCACATGTAATTTGTGCGACCAACGGGCCATTTTCATATATATCATATATAATTTGTCTGTATGTAATATTATATTATATATATATATATATATATATATATATATATTATAATATATATATATATATATATATAATTTCTATATAGATGAATATGATTAAAAAAGCCTAACAAGACTTTAAACGTGCTCGACCCCTTGCGGGGCTACATTAGTTAAAACATGTTAAAAGGGAATCTTAAACATATCTACAAATTTGATTCGAGCGTGTTTCGCTGTCCTCATCTCTGGAGACAATTAGGTGCTGCCACAGACTGGAGGCCCAACTACTTTGCGACTGCCATCAGCACCAGGAAGGCTGAAACAAAATGATGTGTGTTAGTAATCTATTTCAAACTCTTAATAAATGATAAATTCTTTTTCCCTTTTTTTACCTTTTCTTAACTCTCCTCTCTCTCTTCTCTCTCTCTCTCTCCTCTTCACTCTCTCTCTCTCTCTCTCTCTCTCTCTCTCTTCTCTGCTCTCTCTCTTCTCTCCTATCTGTCTATACCTCCCTGGTAATGGTAGATTACAGGCGAATCTCTTTCTGCAGCTCCAAACAACTTGTTAGTCCGTGTCCCAAGCCATCTCCATTCTATAACTTAGTTTTCTTCAGCGCTCTTCCTGAGTACATACTTATTCGGTGAGTACAATCTGTAGTGATGCCGTGGTTTCTGCGCATGTAGCGAGCTCAGCGGGAGTGACCTCGCGCGAGAAGGTCACCTCCCACGGCCAACCCGCAGGCGAACTCGGCAGTCTCGAACAGGGGAGCTGAAGTGGGTTCTGCTAACTTGCTGTTAGTAATAGCGGACACTCGGGCCTTGAGGACGATGAGCGGACTAGCTAACTTGTAGTTAGCTAGGAGCTTTGACACTCGGCCTTAAGGTGAGCGGACTAGCTAAATTGTAGTTTCAGCTGACCAGCCGTCGTTGGTGAAGTGGTTAGCTTCGCGGGACACCGGCTGGAGGTCGTGGGGTCGTATCCCATCAGAGTCATGTGGGTTTATCTTGCCCGACGGGCCTCCTACCCAGAGTTGGAGTTTGCTGCGGACAAGTTGTGAAGCTGGGACCACACAGTCGAGTTTCATCCACTTCATGGATGCGTTTCTGAGGAGTGTGCCAAATTTCATGACCACAACACTGCAGGTGCTGTATCTCTGGGCCTGGTTACGCCAGGATATATTTTGAAAGGACGCGTAGAGTCAGCCCTGTCTTGTCGTCTCAGACCGAAATGGAAAATCCGTAGCTCATCATATCATTCTCATTCATTGATCAGGTTAAAAAAAATGTCTCAAATTCTGAGGCCCTTCATGTCTGCTCTCATGGTGACCTGGTTTCGATGTCCTCTCCGCGTTGTGGCCTAGGTTTGGTTCCGTGGGGTCACCGAGTAGCGGCGAAGTACATGGGGGCTGTCGTTGGACGGACGTGGTGGCGCCCTCCGGAGGGAGAGCTCACTCACGCCGGCTCCGCGACTAAGCAATTATTGTCATCAGTAGGGGGCTTAGTAGGTGGTGTCCTGCGTATGTTAGATCAGACAGGCGCCACTGAACACCACCGAAGTGACTCGGCAGCAGTGCAGTGTTTCCTCCGGTGGGTTGCCTCATGACGACTTGACATTGACTGCTCCCTGTGATTGCTGGTGCCGGTACTACGGTGGGGCCAGCCAGGCTGTGGCTGTGGTGTCGGAATGAGCGGCGTGGGTGCACTGCCTCTGAGGTGGCGCAGAGGTTGGGACAGCAAAAAAAAAAAACAAAAAAAAACTTGTAGTTAGCTAGGAGCTACTTCGTACCACAGTGACAGTACTTAACACTAGTGACAGACCAGTGCTTGGGCCTCCAGTTACAAGGAGACAGTTTTGCCCTAGCACTGCGACGTACAGCTGTAGACGGACACACGGCTAGGACGGTTCTGACAGTACCACTGCTGGCCCGGAGGTGGACACTGACAGAAAGACAGTGACCAGCTGCTTGACCCTCTGAGGAAAGCTGCAAGCTCGGCTTGACAGAGTGCGTCGCAGACTGTGGTGAACAGACCTTACTTGGTAGTTCATGCCAGTGAAGGGCTTGGAATGATCCTGACGTAACCCCCAAGCCAGAGTCTGGACTGACCAGGTAAGGTAGAGTGTGTGTGCGAGTGCAGAAGTGCTAGGTATATAAACGAACTTCTCTTGAGTGTAGGGAAAACACTTCATTGCTCTTGTTGCTTTTGGTTGATTGTAATGTGGGTGGGTGGGTTGTTTTGTTTGTTTGTTTGTATTATTGATGTATTTTTTCGTTATTCTACTGGAATGTTATTGTTGTTTTGTCTGCCTGTTTTTGTTGTTTTTTGTTGTTGTTGATGTTGTTGTTTGTTGTTGTTGTTATTTTCTTGAACTGTTTTGTTGATTGTTGTGTGATGTTTTCTGTCGTTACTGTTGTGTTTCTGAGCTGTTTGTTCATTGTTGCATATTGTTTAATAGCTGTTATTGTTGATTTGTCGAGGTATTTGCTACATTTAGTTTGTATTGTTGATTTGTTGAGGCATTTGCTATGATCAGTTGTTATTGTTGATTTGTCGAAGCATTTGTTACATTTAGTTGTTATTGTTTTGTCGAGGCATTTGCTACATTTAGTTTGTATTGTTGATTTGTCGAGGCATTTTGTATAATGAGTTGTTATTATTGATTTGTCGAGGCATTTACTACATTTAGTTGTTATTATTGATTTGTCGAGGCATTTGCTACATTTTGTTGTTATTATTGATTTGTCGAGGCATTTTCCACATTTATATATATCAGCACACATCAGTATGAAAATGTCCACATCACCAGGTATGAATTGTTTTGCTTGCTTGCCCCATGAAAACATGTCATGTGCGAGTCTGTTAATACATATAGAAAATACGGTAGGACTAAGATACAAACCCTGCTTCAGAACTTGCAAACATTCAAAATAACCAGTGTAAGAGTCACCACATCTAATATATCTAAGAGTCACCACATCTAATATATCTAACATATGATTTAATCATGGTGTACATACTTCTCAAAATGTTAAACAATTACCATTAATTTTTAACACCATTTGTGAGTAGTGTATTGAACAAAAGACCATGCTCTACCACATTGAACGCGCTACTGAAATCAGTAAATGCTACATTCAGGCACTGTCTTCACCATGCTTCATCTCTGTATGTAAATAAAAGAAATGACATATAACTGGCTGGGCTCCGCCTCTATGTTCCTGGCCTGAGTAGGATCCACCATCTTTATTCTTTTACCCATTACTCCACTCCACAACCATCCAACCTTTCCCAACCCTACCATCTCTCACCACTTTTGGTCTGTCACGCATTTATTTACAAAATACTTGGTCAAACCCTTTGTCTGCTGTTATTCATTCATCATTATTAAACAATGTCAACACTACATCACTTCTAGAATCAACAACATTCTAACGAGATCTGGAAGACATGGCCTTCAGCAGTACATTGACACCAAGACCAAGGTCACGCAATAAATAAATTTTGAAAGAGAGGGTGTTAGTTACCGCCAATGACATTGACAAACAAAGCACATGACAAGACACAATGCATTTCAACCCCTTGGGTCTTCTTCCGGCTATTCTGCCCCCGGCTATTCTCCCACCACATGGACACACAACAGATGAGTCATTTTTCGTTCATCATCCATTAAGTGTCCACAATCATCAGGTTGATTATTCTGACACTTTGGGGGTTGTGACGACGGAAAAAAAAAAAAAAAAGAGTTTAGTTTATTGGATGAGGCTGCGAGCTCTTGCCTTGAAAAGGTCAAGAGTAACCGATGTTACTGCGGCCTCTGTCAGTTCATCGTTCCATTCCCTGATTGTACGTGCAGGAACGAGTTCAGTCTATAGTCTCTCAAGCACTCAATGCGGTTCAACTGGAGAGAGTGCAGTCTTCTTCTGCGTGAGGTTGCCGTTCTTAGTTTTTCCTTTCCATCTGCATGTGCCTTTCCAAACTCCACATGTACTTGGCCGTGAATAATCTTATACATCATGGTAAGCTGTGCGATTTTCCTCCGGCTCTCCAGACTTGCCCATCCCATGTCGGTTACCATTTGCTGAGCACTTGCTTGTCGATGATATTTGTTATTGACAAAGCGCGCTGCTCTCCTTTGTACCGCCTCAATGTCTGTGACATGGTCATTTATGTATGGGTCCCACGCTGTACTCGCATACTCCAAGACTGGGGTACCAAGGCTTTATATGCTGTTTCCTTGATGGTTCGAGCGCTGATCTTTAAGTTGCGTCTTAGGAAACCCAAGGTTTGATTTGCCTTCTTGATGATGTTTTTGATGTGTTGGTCCCACTTTAGGTCTTGAGCAATGGAGACCCCTAGGTACTTTGATGATTCTACATTTGACAGGATTTGGTTATGTAGATGGTAGTTTGGGACGCGGAGTTTGTCTTTTCGCTTGGAGCTAATGACTGGCAAGGTGGTACATTTGCCAGGATGGAAAGTCATGTCCCAGCTCCTTTCCCATGTCTCAAGCTTTTGCGAGTCCTGTTGTAGTTCTTCCTGATCCTGGCTTGACTTTATTAGCCTATAGATAGCTGTGTCATCCGCGAAGAGATGTGTCTGTGAAGTGAGGTTTTCGGGCAGATCATTTATGTAGACTAAGAAGAGACTCGGTCCTAGAACGGAGCCCTGAGGTACACCAGACTTAACACTGACAAAGTCCGATCTGGTTCCATCAACCACAACTGCCTGTCTACGGTTTTGCAAGAATTCACCAATCCATCTGTTGATAAGCCTCGGACCCATACTGATGTAGTTTATGGAGGAGGAGTGAGTGGTTAACCTTATCAAAGGCCTTCACAAAATCCATGATGACGATATCTGTTTGGCCACATTTCTCCATTGTCTCTGAAGTTCTTCCACCAGTTCTATTAGCTGAGTCTCGCAGGATCTTCCTCTGCGGAATCCGTGTTGGCGTGGGGACAGTATGTTGTTGCTCTCTAGATGGTTTGTTAGAGCGCTGACAATGATATGCTCCATGATTTGCAGGGTACACTTGTCAGAGAGACTGGTCTGTAGTTAGCCGGGTCGTAGTGTTCTCCTTTTTTGAAAACAGGGGCAACATTTGCTGTTCTCCAGTCTTCCGTACATCTCCATTGTCGATGGAGGAGTCAGTATGGGAGTGATTTCTGGTGCCAGTTCCTTCAGTACCTTTGGCGATATCTCGTCCGGTCCTCAAGCTTTGTACGGATTCAGGTCCAGGAGTAGCTTTCGGACACCGTTTTCAGAGATCTGGATACTGGTCAGCTCTGAGTAATCTGCCTGCTTCATCTGGCATTTCTCTTGAAACTCCTCCCTCGAGTAGGTTTTTCCCTCAGTGAACACAGATTGAAATTGTTTTTTCAGAGTTTCCGCTTGGTCCTTAGGCTCGGAGATCAATCTGCCATTCACTTTGAGAGGAGATACACCCACTTTTGCAATCTCTGGTGCTTAATGTAGGTTCAGAACCTTTTAAGCGAAGGAGGCTCGTCCGGGGAAGTTTCGGTGATGGAGTCATTGATGTAAGTCCAGTATGCTCGTCTGAGTTTGCGCTGGATTATTCTTCGCAGTCTCTGGCATTCATCTTTGAGTTCCTGCATGCCTTTCTTCTTCATCATCTTGTAGGTTTTTGTTCTTCTGTTGATCAGGGTTTTAATTTCTGGAGTAACCCAGGGTTTGCTGTGCTTTGGACGGGCCTGTTTAGTTGGAACATGTTTATCCATTGCGTCAGTGTAGGCTGACTTGAACTCGGCCCAAGTTCCTGTGTTGAGAGATTTCCACCTTTATCTAGCCTGCTGTTTAGTTCGTTCATGGTTTCCCTAATCCCATCCCAGTTTGCTTTGTTGAACAGGTGGATCTTCCTCGGGTTTTGTTTCGACTTCTGCACATGTACAGTTGAATCCGGTTATAAGAAAGTGCAGGGGAAATTTTTTTTTGTTTCTTATAGCCGAGTTTTCTCGTATCCGAGTCCTCAGTTATAAGAAAATTCCTTGGAATATCTTTCTTATAACCGAGGCCTCGGTTATAAGAAAATTCTTTGAAATATTTTCCTTATACCCGAGGCCTCGGTTATAAGAAAGTTCTTTGGAATATTTTCCTGATAACTGAAGTTTATAATTGACCTCAGTGAAGCGCCTTTTCTTCTGTACCAGTGAGCTTGTTCGCTTCTATGTGTTCGGCTGCATATACATGCACCCTCTGGGTCGATTTCTGTAGTAAAATCGTCTGTATTAATACATAACCACCTTGAGTCTATTTCGTTGATAAGAAATGTTTGCATAATGTCCCTTCAAGTAAAGAACATGAGAAGGCCCGTTTAAATCTGATATCCGTGTATGTATCAGAGGTGTTCAAGTTTTCAGTGCCCATGCATCGTA
The DNA here is from genome assembly GCA_018398815.1 of Conus ventricosus. Taxonomy (NCBI): domain Eukaryota; kingdom Metazoa; phylum Mollusca; class Gastropoda; order Neogastropoda; family Conidae; genus Conus; species Conus ventricosus. Next base: position 121,771 of record JAFLJL010014579.1, on the reverse strand, counting down.
TTACAATATGTACTGTCCATACAGGCCCACGGAGAGGACAGACAGACAGACAGACAGGGGGTGGGGGTGGGGGGTGTGGGGGTCAGAGATGGAAAGGAAAGAGGTGTTAAAACAATTCCTTTCATCATCAGTTCGTTCTGCTTGCCTGGCCTGCCTCCCTGTGTTCTATCGTTCTCTTCCATGAGCACAGTCATTAACAGCTCATCCGTCATACCCGAAACTTCATTGTTTTCAGGCAGCCTCACCAGACTGACCACTGTATAAAAGGCTTAGATCTCTCTCTCTCTCTCTCTTCTCTCTCTCTCTCTCTCTCTCTCTCTCTCTCTTCACCACCACACACACACACACACACACACACACACACACAACACACACCACACACAACACACACGTACACACGCACGTGCGCGCGCGACACGTACTAAAGGAGAAATAAACAGGGACATAAAAAGAAACAAAATTTTATTCATGAGGCCAACAGCCACCAAAAGAACGAGAAAACAAGATCGCAAGCCATATAAGTGTACTCCCAGTTTTTCACTTACAATAAGAGCGAGTGAGAAAGAGAGAGAGAGAGAGAGAGAGACAGACAGAAAGACAGACAGTTAGACAGAAATGGTTTTAAATTTATCGATCCCGTCGCCATATCTGAAAAAAATGTGACCTTGGTTCGTGACCTTAACCTTCACCTACACCTTCCGTTCTTGAGTACATGTACCTTTCAATTATGTCTCACCATACCAAATTGGTAACAATAGGTCAAACCGTTCTCAAGTTATATTGTCCCAATCCATAACCGGAAGTAGTTAATAAGAGATCGGAACACAAGACTAAGCGGTCGGCTGTCATCCTTAATGGGTCAGGGAACAGTGTGTTCATTTCCAGAACGATCGGTGCTGTAGTTTTCCCTGGGCGCTGATCCAAAATGCGTCACATTTGTGACCTTTGTTCATGACCTTGACCTACAAAGCCCATATTTGAGTATGACCCAAAGGCTGCCATCGAGAGTCAGCAGGTCAAGTTTTTTTTTAAAAATGTATGTGAAATCGTTCTCAATTTATGGATATCGTCGTCATATCTGAAAAGTGTGACCTTGATTCGTGACCTTGACCTTGACATACACCTGCCATACTTGAGTATGACATGTGCCTTTCCACTATGTATCACCATGCCAAATTTAGTCACCATAGGTCAAACCGTTCTGAAGTTATATTGTCCCGATCAAAACATGATATCATAACCGGAAGTAGTTAATAACAGACCGGAAGAAGAAACTGAAGAGTCTGGCATCATCGGTAATATTGTTGGGAAATGTGTTCTAATTTTCAGAACGGTCGATCCAGTAGTTTTTCCTGGGCGATGTTCCACACATTGTTCCAAAGTGCGTGACATTTGTGACCTTGGTTCATGACCTTGACCTTGACCCACAAAGCCTATGTTTGAGTATAACCCAAATGCTACCATCGAGAGTAGGCAGGTCAAGTTTTTTTTTTAATGTAGGTCAAATCGTTCTGAATTTATGGATCTCGTGGCCATATCTGAAATGTGTGACCTTGGTTCATGACCTTGACCTTGACCTACATCAACCATACTTAAATATGACATGTGCCTTTCTACTATGTCTCACGATACCAAATTTGGTTAACATAGGTCAAACCGTTCTCAAGATATATTGTCACGATCAAAAAGTGATGTCATAACCGGAAGTAGTTAATTACATACCGGAAGAAGAAACTGACGGGTCGGGCATCATCCTTGATATTGCTGAAAACAGTGCGCAAATTTTCAGAACGATCGATCCAGTAGTTTGTTCTGGGCGATGCTCCACACATTTTTGTTTATATACAGACAGACAGACACACAGACACACACACAGACACACACACAGACAGAAAAACACACAAAATCTCGCCCATCGTATAAGTACTCCCAAACTGGGAGTACAAAAAAGAAGAGAAAGAGAGAGAGAGAGGCATGAAACATGAAATTTCATAGTCGAATTTTCCCGAAAGATTTGACATCGCCAACACATTGCTGCAAACTCATAGCAACGACAGTCAGTGTCTCACTTGATAAAAGTTGATCACACACACAAAAAAAGTTTGCTCTTGATCACAAATATTGTTCTGACGATACTCAAAAAATGTCTCGACTGTATTAAACGAGGCTCGACAAACCGAAGGAAAGACTTCCTTCCGGCAACACTATATAGCTCTAAAATTTGGCAACGCGCTGGAATCAAAACATGTGTCACTGATATTACGTACTGTATACACATAATAATATGATAACAAGCACACCTCCATACTTTACCATTCGAGGGCTTTTCATGGTAGACTACCTTTTCAACGTTATTTCTTTTGTTCTTGTAGTCAACTTTTGTGAGAGGAGGCGTTAAGTCTATTTTAGTGTTCACAGCAATACTGTACACAGATGCTGTCAAACCTTTCGGGAAAATTAGGGTCACAGATTCCAGGATCAAAGTTCACCCCATGCCCCCTCCCCTCCCTCCGTGGCTAAGAGAGAGTTGTTGTTTGTTTGTTTTTTAAACAAAACATTTATTTTTTTTACCTCAATACAATACAATCATGCGAACATATTAGTTAAAGATTTAACAAATTCCCAATCTCCCCTTCACTGTTGAAAGTGTTTAGCAGAACAGTTAACAAAAAGAAATCGAACAGAACGAGTAGAGCTGCATCGGAAGATCTCTGAACTCTTGCTCTGTATCATGCGATATTAACTTGGCTCCACACATCGGAAGATCTCTGAACTCTTGCTCTGTATCATGCGATATTAACTTGGCTCCACACATCGAAAGATCTCTGAACTCTTGCTCTGTATCATGCGATATTAACTTGGCTCCACACATCGGAAGATCTCTGAACTCTTGCTCTGTATCATGCCATATTAACTTGGCTCCACACATCGGAAGATCTCTGAACTCTTGCTCTGTATCATGCGATATTAACTTGGCTCCACACATCGAAAGATCTCTGAACTCTTGCTCTGTATCATGTGATATTAACTTGGCTCCACACCAACATTTCATCGGAAGATCTCTGAACTCTGGCTCTGTATCATGCGATATTAACTTGGCTCCACACAATCGGAAGATCTCTGAACCCTTGCTCTGTATCATGCGATATTAACTTGGCTCCACACCAACATTTCATCGGAAGATCTCTGAACTCTGGCTCTGTATCATGCGATATTAACTTGGCTCCACACATCGGAAGATCTCTGAACTCTTGCTCTGTATCATGCGATATTAACTTGGCTCCACACATCGGAAGATCTCTGAACTCTTGTTCTGATCTCGTATTAACTGGTCCACACAAAAAATTTCCAAAAAAACAAAAAAAAAAAAAAAAAAAAGACCCCAAAAAACAAAACGAAACGAAATCAAAACTTATGCAGTCAAATCTTCACAATTTCTAGCTTGCCCAAGAGACTTTAAAAAAGTGGGGTACCCCTCTCTACTTTTTAAAAATTTACCCAAACGTCCTTCGCCAGACGTTTGTCGCATGTCTACTGTCCCCCCTAGGATTTTCGAGATGGCAAATGTCGTCCTTTTTTGGACTTTTTTTTGATTCTACTATCCTCATAGGGTTGCCTAAACTGCATACTCTTAGACTAGGCAACTTGTCCTCGCTAGACATGGCACAACGTGTTAACGCCAGTACCCTCCTGGGACTTTAGGCAACTCCAATAACGCCTCAAAGGCTGACGAGTTTTTCTTATATAGATTTTTTCTGTGAAAAACTTTCGGCAGGTAGGGGGAACGAGGGGGGGAGGACACCACCCTACAGGTCTCGGGCATGCGTGTAACAACGATGGTTTTTCTGTAGCAGGTTGCCGCTGAAAAAAACCTCTACTCGACCCCCAGGGCGTGCTCGAGGGTTTTTCTTGAGAGGTATCCCCGGTTCCCAAGATAGCTAAAAGGTTTTCGCTTTTGGGCACTTTAATTTGATTTCAGGCTCTATCTCCCTGGAACATTTCCCCCAAAAATTTCAAGATGAGTGCTCTATACAGGCTTTGCCTCTCCAACAAAGTTCAATTTTCAGGGGTTTTCCTAGCTCTTTTTCTGTGCCGACGGCGACGAGGGGGTTCGGGGAGCCCCAAAGCTCTAAAGGTTGTTTACATAGTAGGGGGGCCCCTCCCGCGGCCAGAAGGGTATGAGCGCGGCCGGTTGTTGGTTTCATATCCACCCCCGCCGCGCGCTGACTGCGAAGTTGACCCGAAACGCCTAGGATGAAAAGGGGCCGTTCCAGGGCCAGTGTGTTTCTTTCTCACACTTGGAGGATCAAGACGAAACTAGAGCGCAAAATAGTGCATTTTTCAGGGAGTGCAAATCGACGGGGAAGGGTTTTTTTATGCTCAACAAAGAATGGTTCATGTTTTATGCAACAATGTTCCTGGTTATCCGTTTCCCGACCGAGAAGTGTTGGTGTGCCACTTCTCAAATTGGGAAACGATTTTTCTCAAAGTACCATGAGCTTGGCAAAGGATTTCAAAGACACAGGTACATTTTGTGGCGTGTGAAAGTCTGCGACCCATTTTCAAGCCAAACCTCACGTGGCGTAACCCCACTACATGCTACATGAGTTGCACTTGTTTGATCTTTTAGCTTTGGGAGCGACTACAGGACAGGGGGCAATGGTTTGGTGTGTCAAAGGGCCTTTTTTGTTGGCTGTCCGCCGTGGACCTGTGCAATTGTCGATCCCTACCTGAAAGATTAGATTTCCAGAAGGAGAACGGTCAAGAAGTATAAACGTTTTAAAGAGATTTTGGGTTTTTCCCACAGTGCTTGGAGCCATTGAGGGCACCAGTTTTCCAATTACACCCCAGCGCTTTTGAACCGTTTTTTGCAACGGAAAGGGCGGGTACTCAATAAATGCGCATGTTTGAACCATCAATATTTATTCGTTGTTTTTACGTTGGGGGGCCGGGGCGTGTCTGACCCCCGGTTTTCCCCACAATTCCCTGTGTTTTGTCGGGCACAAAGGGGTAACCCTTTTTTCCCCACAACCCAAGACTATTTCTGGAGACGAGGGGTCCCCCATGTTAATTGGAGCCCTCGTACCCCTTACGATATCTTAAAAAGCCTTTAGAAATACAGCCAATTTTAAAAACAACAAGGCTTTTAATTTACAGGTTTATGGGCACGATGGTTGTAGAGAAAGCATTTGGGGCATCTGAAAGGCAGGTGCGAGTTTTAATCAAAGAAGGGAAGCTAAAATGGATAACTACCTACATTGTTTTAGCATGCTGCGTTTTCAAAATGTAGTAAAATGTGGAGAGAGGTTTCCTCGAAGATGGGTTCAAGAAGTTGGGCGACAAAAAGGAGACTCCCACAGCCACCAAGGCCGAGTTTTTCAGACAGACAGTTTGTAGGCAGACAAGGGAAAAAGAAACACATTTTGTCAATTTTTCAATCAACATAATACAGTAAAAAAATTTTAACACAGAACAGTGAAAAGGAGATATTAACTTTTTCATTTATTACTTTTGAAACTGACAACTAAAGAAAAAATTGAAAAGTTGCAGAATAATTTTTTAATTTGGGGCATTAAACGAAAACTGAAGACACATTGAAAATTTGCAGAAATTTTTTAATTTTCTGCATTTCTTTTGTTTTAATGTGATTATTTTTTAAAGACAAGTAAAGAAAAATTTGAAAATTTGCAGTTAAATTTTAATTTCTGGCATTTTTTTTTTTTTTTAAAGTGTTTTTTTTTAAATGAAACTAAAACAAATTAAAAAATTGCGAATAATTTTTTAATTTTTGGCTTTTTTTTTTCTTTTAATGTAATTTTTTTTAAACGAAAACTGAAGACAAATTGAAAATTTGCGAATAATTTTTTTAATTTCTGGCATTTTTTTTTTTCTTTAATGGGGATTTTTTTTTAAACGACAACTGAAGACAAATTGAAAATCAGAATTATTTTTAATTTCTGGCCTTTCTTAATTTTAACACATTGATATTTTTTCCCTAATTTTTTCGGGAAAAAAAAAATTTAAAACCCCCCGAAAATTGAAATGACAGTAATTTTGTGTTGACTTAAAAGCCTAGGGAAAAGAATTTTTGTTGCCCAGACACGAAAATTTGGGTTTTCTTCACGCTGTCACTGTAAACGAATTTGGGCCGACTTTTGACCCCACCGACTCTGTGCAAAGAACATCACATTTTGCTTGTCCTCGCTTTCCCGCTTTCCCTACGCTCTTCCATTCCCATTTGAGCATTCATCCTCTCTTTTCCGCATCGTTAACTGCTTGAAGCCGTCTCTTGAAACTTTTGGAAAGGATAAAAGGGTTTTCCTGCAAATCAAACGTGCGGCTTCCGTTTCTGCGGAGGCTTTGCCCGTGGGGTTTGGGCTTTGACCGGGTTCGCCGAAGCCCCTGGGCGGGTGGCCTCCCCTGCTGATGTTGGGGGTTGCGGGCGGGGCCCTGCGCACGGCCTACCCCTCGCCAAGGGGGGCCGGGCCACGCCTTTAGGTTGTGTTCGGGGACGGGTCAGCCTTGCGGGTCATCGTTTTGGGGCAGGTCACCCCTGGGGAGGCGGCATTTTGGGGAAAGGTCACTGGGGGAATCTGAAAAGTGACCAAAACCTCTTTTTAAAATTATTTAGTGCAGCAATTTTTAACAGTTTCTTGTTTTTTTTTTTTGATTTGCGTTTTGAAATATTTATGTGTACATATTCTTTCTTAAAAAATTTTCTAAAACCAGGAGGAACTGGAGGAGGAAGAGAAGAGTAGGGGCGGGGGCAGGGGTGGGGGGGGGGGTGGGGGGGAAAGGCACGGGAATGACGGTAAATGAATTCAGCTGGTGTTTTTTTATTGGACTGTTACTTAAAAGGGGACTAAACCCCCCTGTTACTTCTTCTTCTCTCTGCTGCAGTATGGTTTTCGAGCTGTACTTATATGATTTGGTGACAGGTGCCTTTTTTTATTTGATGCATGCACGAAACTGTGTATGTTTTGCCCCGTGTGTATGTTTCTCGGGTTTTTGGGTTTCGGGGGAAGTCTTTTTTTTTTTTGTTTTTTGTATGTTTGGTTTGGTGTACGTTTACGTGCAGTTGTTTGCTGTGAAAGGAGCGCGGTTGTGTTTGTTTTGAGGATGGTGGGTTTGCTGTGGTCGTATCTTTTTGTCTAACACCGCATCATACACTTGGGGCCACCCACAAAAATTGAACACACACACGCATCCCACTTTTTCTCTCCCCCCCCCGTCTCCCCTCAACAATGCGCAAAATTTACTCTCTCCTCTCTCTCTCTCTCTCTCCCTCTCTCTCTCACACACACACCCACCACACACACACCCAAACACACACACACCACCACCTTGTCGCACATGGCATAAATTACAGCTCCCCTTGTGAGGCGGGGGTCGGATTTTTCTGGACGAAAAAGGGGTTGGGGTTGACGATCGGCGGGTCCTCAGGCGGGGCCAAAAAACGTAGAAGGGGCAACTACGGGCTCTTGCCGCTCTTTGCGGTTTGCACCCCAAACCTTCGTGATGCCTTCCGCAATTTTTATTTTTTCCCGAAATGAATGCAGTTCTGGGGTATTGGGGTTCCAGCAACTTTTGGGGATATTCGCCGAACACGTAATTTTTCTTTTGATCCTCTCCTTTTTTTAAATTTGTGGTCCCCCAAAATTTTAACAAGATTTCCGTTTTTTCGTCACTCCTTGGACACCCTGCGTTTCTGTCGCCATTGTTTTATTTTGCACGCTTCGGCCCCGGGAATGCGGCGGGGGAAAAAAGATGCAGGGGTGCACGTGGTGTGCCGTTGAGGTACAAAGGGGCCCCCCCGCGCTAGACCCCTCACTGGGGGTCTCACGCGCGCCGGTTTACCCGAGAATTGTATATTAACTTTATTCCCGGGGTGAGCCCCGCACCGGTCGCGCTATTTCGGCAATGTAAACCCCCAAATTGTCTGATCCATTAGTACGGAAGGGCAGCGGAGGGGCACCGGCGTTCGGGGTCCCCCACGGCATTTTTTTAACAACACGGGGCGTTTCTCCGCTCCCGAGAGGTCCGCAGGAAAAATGTGGGGGCGCCAAAAATTTTCCGCGAAAAATCCCCGTTGCATTGTGGGCCTTTCTTAAAACAAAAAAGGCGCAAAAACCTGCTGTCCCTTACCGTGTCTAGGATTCAAACCATAAAGTTGCCCTTGCGAAAAACCGCACTTTCGTCCCGGGGTGCCTTTTCCGCTCCCGTTCTTTTTCCGTGTTTGGGGGATTTCCCCCTTCACAGCACTATTTATCTACTAATGAGGGGGGGGGGGGATAATGACGTAAAAAACACCTACGTAAACTTTTTTGCCCGCTTCCATGGTCAGCTGGGGGCGTTTGAAAAAACCGAAGCGCTTCTTAAAATATTTTGGGTGTTTTTTTTTTCCCCCCTTTTTTTTTTCTCATTTGAAAAAAGAAAGGAAGAAACTAAGGGAAAAAAGTCAAGAAAAAAAATGAACAAATAAATTAATTAATTAATTAAGTTGGATGTTGCGTATATGCACTGAATGGGGCTTTAAAAAAGAAAAAGAGAGATAACCACAGATTTTTGCTTTTTTCTGGGGCCGCACACAGTTGTTTCCCTATTTCCGGGACTCCTCCGTAGAAACTTGGTCTTTTACATGCGCGCTGTTTTTTTTCTTATCCAGAAAAACGTGCACTGGATTATTTTATATTGTGTTTTATATCAAAAATAGTTTTAATTCTTTTTAATTTTAAAATAGTATTACATGTGGTTTTCAATGTACGCTTTGTTGTCAATTTTTTCTGTGGAAAAGGCTTGGCCATTCCCCCCAGGCAAACGGGCAAATTTCTTGATGCCGCTTTTATCACCTGCTGGGTGAGGTTCAGCTTTTGTACTTTTTTTTCCCCAATCCCCACCCAAACCCGGGGAAAAAAAAAATTTAAAAAATCGACATTTGAGACTCAAAATGTTGCTTCTTGTAAAAGCAAAACACTTTCCCTATCATTGCGCAGAATTCGCCGTAATTTTTGCCAAAAAAAAAAATTTGCTTAATTTGCAAGATTCTGACATATGTAAAACTCTTTCCCCGTATCATTTCGGGATCACCTTTCCCCGCTTCCGAACCCCCCCTCCCCCCCGAAACTCCCCCCACCCCCTTCCCCCCAATGCACTCTTCTTTCCCCCCACCCTCCCCCCAGAATCAGAATGAAAATCACAACGGGTTTATTCAGTGAGGTTCAAGGCTTTAACAAATAATGATTTCCCACTCCACTGTCCCACGGGGGAAAAACCCATCAAAAATTTGAGGTTTGCAGAGACATCGCCCTATGGAGGCGCAACGAAGAACTACAAGACCTGAAAGGGGGAAGAAAGGCGACATAGGGAAGGAAAGTGAGAAAGAAAAAAGTAAAGTCGGTCAACAGCAAAACCCAACCCCATGCTAATCTACAGAACGGACAACACTTGAAGAAGGGGCGCTTTCAAACCCTTGGCCCACCCCCCAAAAGCGGTCGCTCTACAACAAAAATCAAGACCAGACACGTCGCAACAGCAGCAATGGCAAAGCAAACAGTTTGGGAAAGGCAGGAGACAGCTTTCCTCAAAGATGAAGCTTACAAGTCCCGGGCGTCCCCCTGCTTTTGGGCTGCAAAGGGGACCAGACACAAGACCACCAAGGAACCAGACTTTTGAAAAAAAATGCTTCGGGGCGCTTTGTCGGGATTTTTGGGCAAGACCGGAAAGACAAACGACCTGTGAAGAGCCAAATAAAACACTTGCGGGCCCCCCAAAACCCCTCTTGGCAACAAAAGAAGGGAAAACGTCGTGGTTCGGGCATGTCATAGCCACAATCACCCCAAAACAGCCCATCCAGGGCACGCTGGAAGGCGGCAGACAAAGGGGGACGACAAGCCAAAAAGCTGGATGGAAAAACATCAAAGAATGACCAGGAGGGATGGCCCACCTGATGCCAGGAAAGGGAGGGGCCCCGGAGGGCGGTGCCGGGTTCGAGAGGTTCTCATCTCTCCTTACCCCACAGGGCAGGAATGATGAAATGATGGGCAACTGCCCCTTCTCTCCCCACCCGCCCCACACACACACACACCAACACAACACACACACACAACACCCACACAAACACACACACCACACACCACCCCCCAACCACACACACACACAGTCACCACACACACACACACACACACACACAACACACAACACAACCCCAACACACACACACACCACACACACACACCACAAATTTTACCCGATTGTATTAATATCACTAAATCTGTGCAAATGCGAATGTCTTCGTTCTAAAACCCCATTCGTTAGAGATTTTCCAAAAAGAAACAGACGTGCCCAATACTGTTAAAAGGGGAAAAGAAATTTTGCCGACCACCCATTTTTCCCTTAACCAGTTTTGGGGGCGAAAGTGGCTTAGAATAGCATATTACTGTTTTTTGCAAGAAAAGATTCAATAACAAAAAAAATACGATTATCTACAAAAAAACATACTAAACAAACATAAAGAAAAAAATCCTGTTTAAAAATCTAGAAATTATGTAGGGCTTGCCGGACACTGTGCACGCAGGCCACGGGGTTGGGTTTTTGGGGGCAGGGCGTATCGTTACAGTGGTTCGTGCGGCAGGGAACTGCTGCGGCCCACGCGGCGTCGAAACCCCCGGACGAAGGTTTGCCAGTTCTACCCGTTTACTACTCTTATCGAATCAAGTGCCGAGCTTAAATCACGTGACATTTTGTGTTGGGGCCACCATACACCCCGCCGCCATTTTACATTCGAGGTGGGGCTGGGGTTGTATGGGTGCGGCGGCATTGAAATTGTGTGTTTAAAAACAGGGGGAGTCATGGGAATAGTTAATGCCTTTTGTCAGTGCTGGGAAATGACATAATATTAATCAAAAAATGGATGAAAAAGTTTTTTTTTCGCAAGGAAAACTTTCTGATCAAAAGGGCCCACTTGTGGAAAAATACATTGTTTTTATGAGGGCCTGGGAGGGCGAGCCTTGTTCTTCTCCCCAAAGCCAAAAAGGAAAATTTTTTTTTTGGTTTCCTCAACAAAAAACGGAATCTCGTTTAAGTTTGCAAATATTTAAACACAGCTTTGGGAGCGATTCCCATCCATTTTATAAACCAAACCTTTTAAATTGTTTTAAGAAATGACCCCCATCTTACACCGGGGATGATACACATACGGTTAAAAACCCCATGGGAGCACAGGGGGGTAGTTTTCTAGCGCCCAACAAAACAGGCCAACGCAGAGTTGCCCATTTGACCCACAAAGCCCCCTCAAACCCCGGCCACTGGGGCGGCGCCAACCACCCCTTCACCTTAAAGGGGGCCTTTGACGGGGGCTGATTGAACTGAACAGATCTTTTGATCATTGATTCAGGACTTGATATTGGGTTTCGGCGGCTGCCCTTTAAATTTACAATTCAATGTAACAAAAAAAAAGCCCCCCTTTACTTTCCCCCCAAGCCTGTCCTGTCTTTTGGGGGTTTGTTTGTGGTTGTTTGTTTTTTGGGTTTTTTTGTGTGGGTGTTTGTCCTACCCTAGCGCGCGACTCCCCCCCCCCCCACCCCCACCCCACGCGCGCACGTCCCCCCCCCCCCCCCCCCCCCCCCCACCCTAACGCCGCACGCCCCCCACCCCCCCCCCGCACGCCGTCCCCCACCCCCACCCCACGACCCCTCCCCCCCCCACCCCACCATGCAAACCCCCCCCCCCCCCACCCCACCCCCCACGCCCACTAAGTCTCCAAAAGTTTTTAATTCCCAAATTTTCCGTAAGTTTTTCAAAGTTTTCTCAATTACTTTGATCCTTAAGCTCCCAATGCCCCAAAAATTAAAGTTTACAAGTTTTTTTGTTTGATAAATCAAAAGTTATAAAGATTAAACTGTTCCCCTTTTTTTTCCAAGGTTGAATTGTTATCTTTAATTTTCAAAAAAAAAATTTTAGGGTTTTTTCTTTAGATGCTAAAATTGAAAAAACCCTCAAAAAAGCTCACGTTGGGTTGTCTTCTAGGTTCCTGAAGATTTTAAGGTTTTTACAAAGCAAAGATTGTTAAAATTTTTTGGCTATGGTTTTCTTTTTGTAATTTTATTTATTTCTTTTTATTTTTAAAAACGCCTGTTTATTTTTAAAAAAATTTTTAAATTAGTTTTTAAAAAATTTTTTTTCCATTATTGGTTTTAAAAATTTTTTTGGGGAGGGGTTTTTCGGCGGTTTTTTTCTATTTAGTGGTTCAATTTTTTTTTTGTTTCGTTTTCTGTTTCCATTGTGTATATTTTTTAAACCGTAATCCGCCCCCCTAACAAGGCGCCAAAAAAAACAAAAGTTTTTAAGTTCAATTTCCATGGTTTGGGGCCCCGTTTTACTGGAGTTTTTTTAGCTGGGATTTAAACGCTTTTTCTGCGTTTTGGGGGGTTATGTTTTCATAAGGGCATTTCGTAATTATTTTTTTTTCTGTTCCCCTTTCTAAATTTTTTTCCTGCTTTAACACGCCCAGGGTTTTTTAAAGGTCCCCACCTGTTCGGTTTTTGCTATTTCGGTTGGGTTTCTTTTCCCCCCTGTTCAGTGTTTTCTGGGTTTTGCTGATTTTCCGACGTTCTTTTTAAGGGAAATAAAACTATAGATTAAAAAGTTATTTCCCAGTTAAGGGGGTAACTTTTTTCCTTGTGTATAGATTAAACCTAGAGAACCCGATTGTTAAAAATGGAATTTTCTTTTAAAATACTAGACTTGTTTGAAACAATGGGAGCAAATTCTGACTTTTTGTGTACAAACTAAGAACCCTTTTTCCCCCGCTTTTTTTTCCCTTTCACCCTAAATGGCCTCATACCTGTTAGATACTTTATAAAGTCTTGCGCGACTCGTTAAACTTCATTTCTGAATTCGTTCCCGGGGTGTTTTGTTTTTTTTACTGCTGCAAGAATACACCTCTCCTTTTTGGGGGTTATAGCTTGGTCACAGCTGGCATTTATAATTTCAGGAAGGTTTGGCTCCTTGTGCGTAGGGACTCCTGTTCATGTTTTTTAATAATTTTAAAAATTTTTTATTTTCTAAAAATGAGCACCAAAAACTGTTGTAACCCTTTTAACCCTTTTTGCGGGGGTTTGGAGGGCAAGTGTAAATTCCAATGCTTGGAAAAGCTTTTTAAGATTTAAAACCCGCAGATCTTGGAAATAACTTTTAGGATTCACAAAATGATTTTTTCATTGCGTTCGGTTGCCAGAAAAGATTTTTTTAGTCAACAAAAATAATTCCAGACAGTTAAATTGAAAAAAAAAATGCATTTTTAAAAAAAGGCTTCACTCGTAATGATGATAGGGCGCGTGGTGAAAGCGCTTGCTTTTTTTTTGAATAATTTCCTTTTGTAAAAAATAGGGGTGAGGGGAATAAAAAGACAAACAAAATATGGGCAAAGCAGCTGACAAGAGCCTATGAAAAGCAAACTTGAGCTTTGATTTTTTTTAATGACACACGGGAAAAAAAGGGGGTGGCTTCTATTTTAAAAAGTTACAAACAATAAAACAATTTATCTAAACAGGAAACCCTTTCCCGAAATTTCCCCCCCCCAAAATTCAGTGACTTTTATCAACCTCAAAAAACAAAAATTTTCAAGAAATCCGTTTTTTGCCTTTTGGGATACCGTCGTGATTTTGTTGCGCAATATTGGTGAAAAAAAATGAAAAAATCTATTATTTTGCCCAAAAGGTTTGGAAGGGTACACGCAAAACAAAAGCTAAGCCCAAACGGCGGAGGCGTCAACAACCAAAGGGAAGGGTTTTCTAAACAAACGATTTGGGAAAAATTTTTTCCCGCCTAAAGGGGCAGGAACCCATTGTCAATACAAATCCAAAAGAACCCCCTCAAATGGATCTTTTATTTACCCCCTTTATAGGATTAGAGAAAAGATTTTAATAGCCCACATCTTGACGTAGCTTTAAGATACAAAGATGGGAACCATTAAAAAAAGTGCCTCTGTTGCTGCGCTATACAACTGATATACCAACGAGGCCCACAACTTTCCCCCGCATGATTTAAGTTTAGATGGAAAAGAATTAAAGCAAGTGAATCATTTTTGTTAAAAAACAATACTATTAAAGACTTCCCGGGGGTTCACAGATACAGGTTTAGTTTTAAAACTTTAACAAACAGTTAGCGAAAGACTTTTCTCCCACCGTATACAAAACTTTGACCTCTCGCAACCCCAGAATGGGTTTGAAAATCCCTCAGTTTTTCGCCAAAAATAAGAAGAATTTAAAGGGGAAAAAACCCGTACAAAACAACAAAAAAAAAAAAAAATGTTTCTGAAGACTCCTTTCACCCGCAAAATATTACCCTTTGGGGAAAGTAAGGTACCCTTTTTTTACCGGGGGAAAACGAAGGGACACTCGCATCGGCAACCGATCCATTTTGGGTGTTTTATCCATAGAAAAAAAAAAATTGTAAAAATGAAACCCCCCGGGTTTATTTACGAGAAACTGTCACAACAAAACAACCAGCTCCTCAAAAACTTTTTTGAAAAAGAATCAATAATTCCCCCCGACCCCTTCCGCTTTAAAATTTTCTAAACATATTTTGGTTTAAAATGGGAAGGGCCCGAAGGGAAACGCAGAACGAAACAAGAAGGTAAGGAAGAACCAGAAAATGATACGGGAATCATTTCTGGTGTAATGCTATTAAGGAAAAATTTTTTGAAATAAACAAACATCTAAATCACCCAAACACCACAAATCAAACCCCCAAAATTTGGAAAAAAAAATATCTTGAAATAATAAAAAAAATTCGAACTTTGCAACAAAATGAGAAAAGATTTAAATGTTGGGAAGCAAAATTGATCTTATAATAAAAGTTGATGAAAAATTAAAAACCCCCTGTTTATGCGGGCCCCCATGCCGATTGCATATGAAAAAATCCGGGTTAACAAACACCCGTTTTTTGTTTGTTTTATCTAATCTTTTTTGTTACAACTTTTTTTTGATCCATTAGATTTGATCGCAGTTTTACTTTTCATGATAAAAGTCTTATTGCTAAACAATGCTTTTGAGTTGTCATGTGTATTTTTGACGCACAAGCTGCGGATATTCCTTTTGTTTTTTAATGATTTTCTCCCGGGTCGAAATACTGACATTTTTTTCCTTGCCCCAATACTCCTTTATCACCTTTCCAGATAAATTTATCCTTCATCTTTCCTAAAACCTTTGTTAGTAATTGAATGCAAAGGCAAATTTTTGGGGAATCAATTTTCTACCACCCCCCATGCCCTTTGCTACTTTTTGTTCCCGTCTTTTTAATGTCGCAGTAGGGGAATTAAAACAAAATATCTTATCTGGTAAAGTACCTGACTCGGGTAAGGGCTTAAAGTAGTCAAAAGAAATTAAATTAAAACTTTGTAATTTCAAAAAAAAACCCAATAAAAACGGGTTTGTCTAATTTGATTTTTTTTTTTTCATCATTATCCCAAAAATGGTCATGAAATTTCTGAAGTCCGATAAAAGGTTTGAAGTTAGCTTTAAATTTCTTCGTTCTCTTTGGTGACCAAAGACATTTTACGCTTTGCGGGTTCTCCATAGCTTCCAAAACAGCTGTTTTTTTATCAGCTGAAAAAGTCTTTTCTGAAACACTCTTTTTGTTTGATCGTGTTCTTCATGATGTTGGGGTTTCATGAACTTTCTTTATCAAAACAATTTGGGGATGAACGCTGTCAACTTAAACCCTGTCTTAAATAAAAATTTTAGAAGTCTGTAAATGACAACAAATTTTTTTTGCCACGAAGATTAGGGCCCAAATTTAGGCGGTTCTGTTTTTTTCCTCTTTTGACTTTTTTTGGGTAATGGAAGCTTATGAGATCATGGGGTTTATGAGGTATTTTAAGCAACTTCTAGAATGTATCCACACTGCTGTCGGCGTTTTAAATGTTCAACCCCTTAATGCCTTTGAATATTTTTTATTGTCTTTTTTTTGTACATTTTAAAGTTGCTTAAAAAGGGGTGATTGTCCTTGCCCACCATACAAAGTTTGCATCTAAATAATAGAAAATTAGGCCTTTTACTCGATCATAGCGTCCAAGTATTGTTGTTTGCTTTTTAGTAAAAGATGCGATGCCAAAAAATTCCCCACGAATCCGTTTTCATCTCGAATCATTGGTAATTGACAAAAAATCAATTGTACCCAGAAACTTTAAGAAAGCAGCCCAATATCCCGGGCGCGAAATTAATGCGTGGTCCAGGCTTAATGTTCATGCAGGGTTTTTTTAATTTTTAAAGAGTCCGCCCAAAAAAAAAACATCTGCATTAAAAAGGATCAGAATCCCCCCTGTTTTACAATTAACTTTTTCCAACATTTTAGATG
This sequence comes from Conus ventricosus, assembly GCA_018398815.1. NCBI lineage: Eukaryota > Metazoa > Mollusca > Gastropoda > Neogastropoda > Conidae > Conus > Conus ventricosus. The sequence continues at coordinate 105,415 of JAFLJL010014579.1, read as the reverse complement.
TGGTAACGGAAGTCGTGGATGCCCTTTTCCCAAGACTAGAAAAGAACCCCTTTTGGGGGAAGTGTATCTTCGTCAAAAATTTCCCAACTGTTTATGTTTTTAGGGTAAACCCCTTTCTAACAAGAGTTGAGTCAAAATATTTTTCCGTTTTTGGGAGGGCTTTAAGGGAAAAAAACCCTGCCCAATTGGCCATCACTGTTTCATAGAGTCGAAAAAGACAGTTTTTTTAAAATGAAAAACATGCTTTTCGTGACTGGAAAAGCGCTACCCCGAAGGCGCTGGTTACTCTTGCATTTTAAGGTGAGAGTATCCCGCAAGTTTGTGAAAAATACAGGGAGCTTCCTTTCTTTGGATCAAACTTTATTGAAATTTTCATTTTACTGTGCCTGACCCTAAATTCCCCCAAAATTGATCATGGTCTCTTTGGGGGTTTACACTCTTTTGGGGGTTAGCCTAAACCGCAAACCCAAAAATCGTGTTAGTCATCTGTGTTGGCTTTAGGCCCATTAGATTTCAGATAATATAGATTAATTAGAACATGGTACGCACTTTCTGCATGCGTTTTTTAAAAAGTTTTCTGCGCATTGGTCCTCTATATAATTTGGGTTTTGAATAAAAGCCCTCCGACCTAACAAATTTTAAGGCAAAAAACAATCTTGATTTCTCATTAAGACTGTTTTTCGAAGTTTTTTGGGTTTGGGGCCCCTTTATAAGGGACAATAACGATCGAAGTCTGCGAAATAGTTTTGGGCTTGTTTGCAAAACGGGTTTTCCCGTTCTTTAAAAAACTTTGATCCCGGGGGGGGCGTAGTTAGTTCTGTCTTTAAATCTAAAACTTTTTTTTTTTTTTTTTAGGGGTTTTTTTTTTTTTTTTTTTTTTTTTTTTTTTTAATTTTTTTTTTCTTTTCAATGGGTTTTAAAGGGCACCGTGGGGGAAAACTTGGGTAAACATTTCTTTTGTATTTTATTTTTTGGGAATTTTTTGGCAAAATTTTTCCCCATTGTTTTTAAAAAAAGTTATTTGGGGCCCTGCAAAGGAAAACAAAAGGAATTTCCCTTGGAAATTTTGGTGTATTTTGGGTGTTAGCACCTTTTGTTCCAATTGACCTTCAAAAAAAACAATAACATTTTTTTTATTTTTTTTGTTTTTAAACTGTCTTTTAAAAAAACTCCCCTAAAGTAAACCTTGTAAATCGGGTTTTGCCTGTTTTTTCAAATCTCTGCTTCGCGACAAAGAGCCTTCAAGCCCCACCAGGCAAAATTTTGGTTGTCTGAATTTTTATTATAAAAACTTTTTAAACCCCAATTCAGATTTTCCTTTTTTTTTACAATCGGTTAAAAACTAAAATTTTTAATTTTAATTTCCCAACTTGGGCCCCGAAAAAACCCTTGCCTTATTTGTTGGGTCAATAATTTAAAACAATATCTTCATCCTTTTTTAAAGTCCTTTTCTTTTTTTTTTTTGAGCATTCCCTTCAAAAAATTCGTCTTGTCCTTCATATATCTTAGCCATGCTGTCTTTCTTTTCTAAGCCAAAATATTTATTTAAATTAAAAAAAAATACTTAATCAGAATCAATATCGACGGCCTTTTTGTGCTTGGACTCATAAACTAAAGTATAAACACCTTTTGGTGTTGTTAATGTGAGCTGTTTAGAACAGAGTTTAATGTCTCGTTTACTTTTTTTAAGCATTCCTTTTTTATCTGCTCGGGGTCTGGCTGTTGAGAAAAACTTGCCCTCGCCTTTCTTTGAAGATCAAACTTTTGTCTTTTGTAGTCATCAAAATCGGCCTGTAAACGATTAAATTCTTCATCCGTGATGTTTGAGTCAGCTAGTGCTTTATTTATTGTCAGTTTGAACGAACTAAGTTTAGCCGTTATTAGTTGAACCATAGCTGTGTGCTTTTGAGTTTAGTTTTTAATTTTTTGCCAGCCGCACTTACAGCTAATGAACACAGACCGAAAGCTAAAGACAAACCTCCAAGGGGTAAAGCTGCGGGTGCGCCTATGCCCGTTGCTAAGAGGCCTACACTTGTTCCTGCTGATAGAGCACTTATAGTCGATGCTCCAGTATTAACATATGTAACAGCATTAAAAGCAGCAGAATACCTTCGTTGGTTTGCTGTATTTTGAAAGGTTTTGCTCTAGTTTTTTTGCTTTTTGCGTAATGTTTGTTAATCTGAAGGTTTTTACTTCAGGGGTTTCTATAACGCAGAATTGCTGCTATCTCTTCTCTTGGCGGCGCTGTGGGCACATTTGGATAATTTTTTAACAGACATGCTTTTTATAAAAAAAAAATAATTTAGTATTGTATATCTTTTAATCTGTTTTTTTCAATATTCAGCTGCGCATCATAATTAAAAACAAATGTACATTAAGCGGTTTATCGGCTTCTTCTTCTTTATCAATTTGAATGTTTATTACGTCTCTCACATTCTCCGCTTCCATGTAACTGATTATCCTCGTGACCTTAGGTCAATCCATAAAACCGTATTTTGTTGTTAAATAATCATCAAGTCTTACACTGTGAAGGTGTAGATCTTTAGCCACAAGGTCAACTTTTTGGATTTCTACACCTCCCACCTCCAAACAGTTTTCTTATTTCTCAAAATGCTGATAAGGTTTAAGCCCGCTAGCATAGATTTGGTTAGGACTGCCCTCAATCGAACATTGTACTTTCGTTTTTTTTGGATTTAAAAAACTTTTCACTTCCTCTTTTGAATGGTTCTTCATCTTCACACAGCAATAAAATACCTTTAAGCGATCTGCTGAGACGCTAAAACTAAATTTCCATATAGTGCCCTGCCCTGCTTCTGGGATATGTTGTATGAGGGAATCACTCTTTCGTAATATATTGCTAATTTGGACTGATATTGTTGTTCAATCAGCCTTGCTAAATTAGGGTTGCTAACAACGTAAAACTCTAACGAGATGTTCAGAAATGCTGTACTTTGCTTCGGTGTTGTGATTTGATAACCCGTTTGTATTCATTAAAAGTTAGTTCATATGACAATCTGTCTTTTAATGCCCTTAAAGTATGGCGCATGCGCTTTTAACAACTAAAAATCTAAGGAAGGGAAAAGCGATTTCCAAACGAAAAAATTTACAGCCAATACTTTTTGCCGTTTTTTAGTATCTGCGGCACCTATTCTATGTTTTAGTGCTTCTTCATTTTCTATTCCTTGAAACGCAAAGTCAGCCCTTTCATCCCGGTTAGCATAGATCAGAATAGGTTAAAAATATGTCTGCTTTGTGTAAAGAAAATATTTCTTGCCCCTAAAGTTTTATAGAAATTTTTCTTAACGATTGCCCGTCCCAGATTCTGTACAACTGTCCTGTTTGGGTCTGTTGTTGAAGCGGGGCGTTATTTTAAAAGTAAGACGCGCAGAGCCGGGCACAATCACGTCATTGCCCCTAGGTCGGAAAATTTGACGTAAGAATTTGATCTGCATCAATAGTAGAGGGATTATTTGGAAACGTAATAGTCCGCTTATTTCCCTTCACGCCAAAGGGTTCTTTCAAGTCTTCTATGCGGGTCAAGAATCGAGCCATGTGCTTGTGACATTTTTTATAAACAAAAATAAAAAAAAATAATTAATTAAAACCATGGCAGGAATTGAAGATGAAAAGATTATGATGTTTTTGATCGGGGAGACGACATGAGTGAAATGATCCTTTGACACAGCATCGCTCAACGTCTAAATGCGGCGTGAATTAACAGAAAGTACGGTCGAAAGCATTTTACAAAAGTTTAGGCCAAAACCCCCGAATTTATAGACCCCCAAATGATTTTGAATTAGAAGATGGTCATTTGTCTGTGAAAAACGCCCAAAGGGCAACTTGTTCGGCTTACAACTAAAAAAGACCCATCAAAGTTTTTAGCCGCGGGTTCAATTAGAAATAGACTCCCTGCGAGCGTACAAAATCGCCTTGCATTGCTAAACCAAAATTAGATAGGGATGCAGTTGCTAAACTTCAAACACACTACAAGAACTCCCGACAGATAACCAAATGCAAAACAGGGAACTTAAAGAATTAAATAAATCGGCAGACGAATTAATAAATGCAATAGAAACAGAACAGTTTTTCAGAAGAAACAGCGTTAAAAGACTATACACGACTCCCCGCTACCCATGCGAGAAATAGGGGCCCTTGATCATGCTTTGAGAAGCATCAGAGGCGAATTAACAAACAATTTAGCAAAACTAGGTGAACTAGATGGGATATAAGAAGAGAAAAAGAAAACTCTTTGAGGCTGATGACGCCGACTTAGGGCATGATATTAAAGAAAGAATAACCCAAAGACTAAAAGATCTTGAACAAGAAAGATCAGCAAGATAGAAGTGCTAACTACAAACCCGGGAGACCAATTACGAACTCAAGTGAATAGAATAAGAGAAACTATCGAAAATTTTTTTATATGAAGACGCAACGCTAGCAGAACGAATACGAACACTGTTTAGAGAGCAAGGAGTACATTAGTAAGCTTTTATAACACCCTTAGGATTTGCAATAAGTAACTGGTGATGGCTATTACAGGCGGCGGTGGGGGTCAAAGCCCAGTGCCTCCGCCGCCATCGCCTCCGCCTGATAAATCATGGGAAAAAAAAACAACTTGATCATCTTGCGAGTTTATTAAAAAAATTAGCTGGTAAAGTTAAAACTCTTTACCTGGTATATTAGGGAGTTTTGTTAGCTGGCTTTTGTCTACTGCAAGCAAAGTAGTTGGCTTTATGGCCGAGCATTATGGACATTATTTTCTTGTAATAGTTGGGTTACTTTTTTAGTAAGATAAAGACCAAGTAATCCTATGCCAGTTAACCCAAGAACAAGCGCTGTCTTTCATATTCATGGTCATCGCGAACAGATCCGCGAGCTTTGCTGAGTCTTCAATGACTTTGGGGGTTTGGACTTCGGGGATTGGATGACTTAATCTTGGGTGTTCTTTTATTGTTTGTAATATTACTGGCTCAAATTTTATGTCGTTTTTCAACCTTCTGTTCATTGCCTGCTATAAGAATTCATTGTTTGTAGTTCATTATTGTTCCTACCTGGAGTCGAGGTCAGAAGGCAGCATTTTAAAAAACCCAGTGCCAACGGCAAAGTCTACTTTCGATCTTGCGTATTGTAAACATTTTGGTATCTTTTATACTTGAAGGTAAATCAACGTAGAATTAATGGCGTCCTCTAAATTTGCTAAGTATTGTTTTTTGTGCATCAAAGCCAGTAGAAGGATCAGTTATGCTTGATCTTGCCTGGTGCTTGCGCCCCTAGCAAACACCAAACGTAAGTACGAATAGAGTCGTTTATTCGTTCTATTCCGCCTAGTTAGGCCCTTAGAAGTGTCTAGATAAATTTGTCCATGCTGTTTTATGCTCTTGCTGTAGGGGCCCGGGCTCAACAGTTGTGCCAAAAAAGAAAGATTTGAAAGGAGGATGCCCCGCATAGGTTTTACTTTCTGTCGTGCCCCGAAAATAAGGTCGCCTAGACATGATTATGATCCAACTTGTCTAAAACCTGTCTTGATGTTAAAAATATTGAATTCGTTACAAATCCTTTCAAAAGCCCTTTATGTCTATTCTGTTGCTGAGTGGATTAAAAGGTTTGTCATTTTGGGAATGGAGCTTGCAGTTCAGTCAAAATACGTCTGAAGGTGTAATAAAAATGAATCTGTACACTGACCTCACCAAAGGATCATGGTGATTTAAATGGATCAGCATACGACACTCCACACCCAGTTGATGCGCAAAACACAGCAAAGTTTAAACTGGTTCTGATAAAACTGCATCGGATGACTAAACCACGCTTTCTTGATGGGTCGTTTCAATAGGGGGGTTAAGATAGCTCTTCATGGGTACTCACCTTTTTATGAAAAGAGGGAGTCTGGGTCACAGCAATGTCAAGAGTATCAGTTGCTATATTTTTAAGATTGTAGTGCGGCCCAACAGAATTTTTTTGCATCAGTATTTTGAATGCACTCATTTTTATTTCGTTTAAAAAATGTTTGTAACAATAACAACCCAAGACCGCCCCCTTTGTTTTTAGAACATGCTATTGATAACAATTGGGGGTCAAAATGGTTGCGCTTCATGAAATATTTTACAAAGTCGTATGGTTTAATATAAGTGAAGCTAGGGAGAATAATAAGATTCAAAAAATTAATAATGCAGGAAACTTAGTTGGCCAGTTAACCATACTGATGGTTATTACGGGGTTTTTCTCACTAAAAGAAGCAATGAGTAACTTTGACATAACTCTCAAACTTAAAAATGCAAATCTGAAAACAATGTTGTCCTTCAAGCCTGAAGAAGAAGTAGGTTACTATTTTGATAAAGAGCTAGCTAAAATGTTAGGCTTTACAGCTAACAATTATATATTTAGAGTTACACCAACCAAAACTACTTTTGAGGGGGAAAGTCCGCCGATCTTGCATTACATTCATTACTCTATGTTCATTTGGATGAGCTGAGCACTGATGAAAACTTATATGATGGAAGGCCCTCAAATGTTTTAAGAGCTCTTCCGTCGGGGAAAGCTGCATATTGCGATTATGAAATTATACAATTCCCTAATTTACAGTTTTTAAAAGATTATTTTGGGAGGGTTTTGATCATTTAATATAAAAATCAAAGACAAAGCGGGGAAAGTTGTGAAATGTGATAACCTGCACATTTTTGGAAATAAAAAAAATAAGCTGTACTAAAAATGTCGCGTGGGGCCCGAAGAACCAGGAGTTACATTAGCGCCTGTGAGGTGTATAACTTTAGAATTAAAAGACCTTGCAGACGTTGCGGACTTTGAACAGAATGGTGAGATAGGCACTTTGTATGGCTTTGAGTACACTAAAGATGGTGATTATAAACGCAAAGAGGTTGGGCGACAGCAAAAAGTTTCTAAACTAGAACAACTGCGCAAACTAGAGGCAAATAATGTTGGCCAGTATGAATATAAAATGTTCGAAAACCTGACCCCAAATGGCACTTAGAACCATATTTAGAAGGGACATAAAATTTGAATTCATAAGCCCATTTACATATTTTAGCGTCAAAAAAGTTTCAGAAAAGCATTCAACTCTGGCCCTTTACATGTAAGTCTTATACCAGACGACAATAGTCGGAAAAAAATTGAAATAACGCCGTATGGGAAAAAAAAAGTACATCCTCCACAGAAAAGAAACAGTTGTAAAAAAAGCTTCTACAAAATTACAGTTCTTCCCAAGCAGAAAATTAGGAGACACGTTCACAATGATATTTGAAAAATTTCTGTCTTTAAAGATGTGAGAGGGATGGGGTTTTTGGGCGTTAGTGATGACCTTATAAAAGGAAATTTAAAATTAAACTGGCAAAACTTAGACGTTAACGCCTTAAACGTTACCATCGTCGTTTTTCACAATGGCGAGGGATATTAAGATCATAACAACAAGCAACAAAATCAATGTTGACTTAAATAGAAACAATTCTTTCAGAACTGAATTGGATTAATCTTACACATTTAGGCCTTATAGGGTTTTATTATACTGAACAAGTTTTGACAGAGAGTATGTAAATATAATAACTGGATTTGATTAAATTCTGCTATAAAACCATGGAGCAGTTAAACTTTATGACAAAAACTCCTCATTGCTCATTGAAATTTGGGGCAGGGTGGTTTTTGGAAAAAAAAATATTTTGTCCTAGACCTATTACAAACAGTTTATCGCTATAATTTTAATCATATTGTGATTTTCTGCCCACCTTAAATGGAACAAAGCATATCATGATAGAAGGTTTATATGGACAGATATGGCATAATTTAGTTGATCCTAGCAATAAACTGAGTGAGTGTTTTGAACATTTTTATAAACTGTTTGAAGGAACGCAAACACTATTTATTATAGATGACTGTTCGGCAGAAAGAGACATAGTTAAAAAGAGAAACACTTGTCAAAACTAGCTTTCAGCGGAAGGCATGCTAGGATAAGTGTGTGGATTTTATGCCAAAAATATAACTCAGTTTTTAAAGACTTTAGAGAACAGTTAAAGACTGTAGTGTTATTTTACATGAAAGACAGAGACTCATTTGAAGAATGTTTGCGTAAATGATGTTATTGAAAAAAGATCAGGAAAAAACAGGATTAAGCAAAAACTGAAATCTGAAAAGTTTAGTAAATTAGTATTGAAAACGGATAACCCCGCACAGTATGTTTGTTTGTAGATAATCGTTATTTTTTGGTTATTGAAGTCTTACTTTTCAGAGAACAGTAATATGCTGATTCTAGGTCACTTTCGCCCGAAAACTGGGTGAGGGCGAAAGTGGCGTAGAGTCGGCATATTACTGTTCTCTGCATTCATTAATGACCTTCCAAC